>JAQIWH010004167.1:0-17683 GCA_034695005.1 Cryptops parisi | reverse complement strand
TTTAGATTATTAAGTCGCATAGAGTGATCCAAGAACCATTTACTCAAACAGTTTAAGTCGTGGGTTACGAAATGAGTGGTTATGTGGGTCTCGTATTTTGGATAACAATATAACAAAAAGTTGTCATCAATATACGTCATCAACATTGCATACAGTGGAAGATCAAAGAGTTGGTTGGACATTACAGTAAATAGAGCAGAAGATAGAAAAGTTCCCTGGATTACTCCATTATTCGATGGGGTTCGTGTAGTTCTGTTGTGGCCAATTTGGAAGTATCTGTTAGTAAAATAGTCGTTCAATAATGCTAAAGTCTGAAAAGACAACCCTAGTTGTAACAAAGATGAGAGAATATCTGCACGTGATACGGTATCGAATGCTTTCGATACGTCAGTTATAGCTAAGCAGCAATGAAAGTTGTTATCCATATTTAAAATAAGATTATAGTACAGGTTCTGTAAAAGGTATACAGAAGGTTTACCTTTTATGGCGCCATAAGCCTGGTTAGGGGTGGTGGAAACGATGAGATCTTTAATTTCGGAAAAAAGGAAACGATCGGCTAACTTACTCAAGAAGGGGGTGGTAGCAATTGGACGATACGAAGAAATATGAGAGTGGGGTCCAGATTTAAAAATAGGAGTTATTGAAGCAATCTTCCAGGAAGATGGATAAATGGTAGTCATATAAATTAAATTAATTAATTCTATTATATGATATATGGAATTAGTGGACAAGTTCAATAAAACCGTTTTATTATATACGTCATTAGGATATGAAGAGTAGTTTTTTTTAATGGATTTTAATGTTATATTAAAATCACGTTCAGATATGTTAAGTTTACACAGATTATATGAAGGGAAAATATATGAATTGAAATAGTTCGGTTTTATGGTATTTAGAAAAGGGTTATCGCACCATTGAAGGAATAATAAATTTTTTTCGACAGGTAATAGTTTACGGGTCGTATGACTACTGGATTTGATTATATTCCATAGAGCCGCAATCGATGAAGAAGAAGTTGCAGCTTTACGCTTCGCTAACCTGATGGCTTTCTTATACTTTTTCTTTATAATATCCATGTTATTGTGATTCTGTAGGGTTGGACTCAGGGACCACAGTTTATACAACTCTTTATATTGATTATATATCACTTGAATTGAATTGGACCACCATGATTTATATCTAGGAGAGAGTTTTGGTTGTCGATATACAATTCTCAGGCCCGATTGAGTCAGGGCAAAAAATACATAGTCAGTGATAAAAGTTAACAGCTTATCAGAGGTGATGTGGATGTTTTTATCCATGTGTATACCCATTGTAAGAATAGCAAATGCTTTCCAATCAACATACTTATAGGATTGTATCATTCCTAATGGTGCCGGTTTAGGGATGCTAACTCGATCCATGAATGGGTTGTGGGGAATCTTAATGGTAATCAATATTGATTGGTGATCAAGACCAGGAATCGTTGAAAAGGACGGTGGTGTAGAAGATAGTGTCTCAGTTAAAAAACATTGGTCTAAAATAGAAGCACTTGTATTCGTAATTCTCGTAGGAAAATTGATTCTTGGTGTGCATTTGAGTGCGTTCATAATACTACAAAAGTCCTTGACACTACTAGAGTTTGTATTGAAAGCCAAGTTAAAATCACCCATGATGCAGTTGGTATCAGAAACATCATGGTGTGATGTGATCCAGTCAAATGTGTTATTAATATCATCATAGGATGGTCTATATACTAGTGTAAATCTCATCTTGGTTGAACCAGTATGATGGTACTTAAAGGACACAATTTGTAATCCATGGTGAGAATATATAATAACATCATGATAAGATAATTCATCATTAATATAATGTTCATCTTATTGGTTTGTAAAAACCGCAATAAAAATCAAAATCAAAAAATCAAAACATTAATGGTGTCAGTGTGAGCTTTGCAGAGTCGCGATTGTTGAACTTGCAAAACAACATTCTTTGTTGTAAATTGCTATGCATACTTGAATAGCATTACATTTTTAAATAGCATGCTTGAATAGTTTGCTCTTATACTTAATATTCAAAAACACCATGTGCTGTTTAAAAATCAAATGTTTACGACCTAATATAAAGCTACAGATATAGTAGCCCCCCCCCCTCCCCGATAACACTGTTCGGTCGCCAAAGGTTTCATGCACCCCTTCATGCTTCCCTCATTTTGCCCTCGGTCGATCATGTATTCATCTCCGTGTCACAAACACGTCTTTCGGGAGGTATCAGTCTCTTTTCGGATTCGTTCCAGTTTTTATTTTCGTTAGCGCCATTTCGTAACAAGAGGTTTCCAGCCTCTTTTTGATTCCGTTTCACCTTTTTCTTCGTCGTGCGAAGGACGATGGTTCGCGGTTAGGTTATTGGGGTGCACGTGCGTCGTCGACGGCCACGATAGAGCCTTATCGTCGTCGTCTTTTTCGCTTGGGCGCAGAAAAGCGAACGACTCGTCCGTGTGAGCTGACGAGTCGGATGAAGACACGCGATCGTTGTTGAACGTGTGCTACGGCGCGCCTTCTCTATTGATGTCAATAGAACGATGGGCGTACATCTTCCTCGGTGCCCATTTTTTAATCGCGAGCAGAAGCATGACCCGAAGAAAAGAAGCGGGAAAAAAGAAAGAAACAAAAGTAAGAAATAAAAAAAGGGATCGATCACCTTTTCCGTCGTTTCTTTGAATGGCCACGACGACGCTCACCACGAAACGAAATAACATCACAAAAAAATAAACAATATGATACAGACTAAGTAAACTAAGACAAGTACACATTTGACATACAAATTGCAAATAAATTGAAAACTATGACAAACTGAAAAGGAACACTAAAATAGCAGCAGTACTGTAAAAAAATAAATTACGTACTACTCTTGTCAGCACCGATTTACAACTATAACACCATTAACACTAAAAATACGGTTAAACAAAAATTGTGAAGTATACACACACACACACACCTAAAGAAAACAAAACAAAATCATACATTTAATACGTTTTTTTGTCTTTCCTAACCTAACTTGCAAAATAAACCCATAACCAAGTACAAACAAATAGCAACATCAGACGGGCCCCGCTATAACCGGAAAGTACCATATATTATTATAATTATTATTATTATTTTCAAAACATGGGGCAATAATGGGAATATATAAAATAAAGAGGGTACTTTCCTGTTATAGCCAGACCCAGTCTGATGTTGCTATTTGCTTTGTACTTGGTTTATTTTGTATGGGTTTATTTGCAGGTTAGGTTAGGAAAAACAAAGAAACGTATTAAATGTATGATGTTGTTTTGTTTTCCTAACCTTAACCTGCAAATTAAACCCATCACCAAGTACAAGCAAATAGCAACATCAGACGGGCCTGGCCATAACAGGAAAGTACCATAAAGAGAACCTGCAAGACTACAAAAAACAATCGAAAAATATAAGGCTATATACGTAATTTAATTTAACTATAATTTGAAATAACTGTATGTCAAAATGCTTATAATCAGAAATGTTATTGTAACCACAGCTTGGGAACTAATTTTCTAAGTTTAAAGGGCATAATACGTATCAAGAGTTCCACTTTTGATAACTTATTATAAGGAAACCTGGTATACAAGTTCTTATGAATGTTGTTGATACAATGAAATTTATGAGAATTTGATTCTTTGTCTATATATATTATAAAATATTGTAGCTAACATTAGGGGTACTGTACCTTAAGATTGAGGCAGAGTTCAGTGCTTGTTTCTTTTCGACTAGAAGGGTTGAAGTGCTGTATAAGAAGTGTATGCTGAGAGGGGTGGGTTTTTAACTAGTGGGTGACGAAAATCGTGGGAGAGGAAATTGAAGAGGAAATTGAAGCCTTCATTTTCGTGTAAGTGGGGTCATCAATAAGCTTGTTGCCACAGGGCAATACCTTGACCATCCTCACCTGGTCATTGACAATAGGGACGGCTAACCATTCATACTACTGGTTAACCCGTTTGTCGGTCTAGTGCCGACTAGGCCGCTCTCTTGGATCTTGTTATAAGCTCCTTGTGCTATTGTATGTGTAGTTTCACACCGACATGTCAACAGCATATTTTGAATATTTTGGATTTCATTTCTTAGAAATTACAAGGTTGAATTAAAACAAAATATTTTTAAAGGCTTGTTCGTAGTTTTAACGTAAAGTAAATTTTCAATGTTATACAGTACATTGAATAAAACCATATAGTAAATAATAAAAATTACTGGATATGTATTATTGCACACTCGTATATACATATATTTTATTATTATTATTATCATAAAAACCAACATTTACAGGATATTTTGTACACTTTGTGACTGTGTTTAAGCATCGTTCCAATAATCCTAGAAGGAAAGTTTTTTACAATAAAAATGTAGAAAAGGCGGAAATGTAACTAACATGCCTACATTTTCCCCAAAACTGGTCCTTTTTTTTCAGTTTTAAAGAAATAAAGTTTTTTGATTTGATTTTGATTTAAAATAAAATAAAATATGGGTCTCTCTCTCAACAGCTGGGTCGATGTTTGTGCTGCAGTGGAGGATTGGACGAGATGGCGGTCCGTGTTGCGTGGGCTTGCCCACCGCGATCCAGGCGACTCTCCGGGATTAGTGGGTCCGAAAATGATGATGAAATATGGTTTTGAAATCGAATCCAGAATTTTGATTTAAACTCGAAATTTATACTACAATGATTTTGATTTGAAATCAAATAAAACATTATTCTTTCGAACTCTATATATGTAGACAAAGACATACGTTTTTTTTCTGAATCGATTGATTGCCAAAACCAAAAAAAATAATTTCACTAGTAGATTAATTAAAGAGTGAAACGTGGTGGTCATCCACTGAAATACGACACCTTTTAGATCCTCCCCAAAGGCGGCTTAAAATTGGTCGAGCCAAATCTCGGATAACCCAACCACGGTGTTAAATAACCCTATGTCATAAGGCTAATCTGTGGTACGTATGTGACATCTTGATTGATTAACTGTCCCACGATAGGCTCCAAAACCTTTCCTTGTGTTTCACTTCATTCTCTTATATGTAAGTGTAATGTTTTTGTTTTTTGATGAATGAACTGCAAAGATCGGTGACAGTTCAACAATCGATGTTTCCTGCGTCACTATTTTTTTATATATAGAATTTGGTCAATTTAGAACTAATTGTAGATTTAATATTAAGTCGAATCATAATTTTTTCATTTGGTTCAGAAATAAAATTAATACCGGTAAAATAATAATTATAATAAAAAATGCAAAATAAAATTTACATTTTATTTATACTACTTACTGTAGTATTATAAAATTTGGCGGTCCACTATGAATTTTTGTAATCCTCCCTACTTATTTGTGTTATAATGGTTATCACTTGAGCTTTGAAATTTCATCGGTTTTCGCACAACCTTGTAAAAGTGTTTATCCACTTATTTTGTTGTTGTTATCGTTCATTTTGTGCTTGAGTCCAGATTTTCTTGGTACTGTTGGTTCTAGAGAGAAAGAGAGTAATTTTCTTTCCCTACTTACACACAGGTGTTATATTTTAAGTCTACACTTGCCATTAGATCAAAGGATTGTTAGTGCATGTTGTTAGTTTTTCCCCCCTGAAAGATTGTCTTTTGACAAACAATTTGAAGCGTGAGAATATATTTGACCGAATTTTTTTGTTTAATTTATTTACATCTTTTTTTTGTGTGTATATTTTTCCATAGCTAACCAAGAAAACATTTAACCGCGTTATATTTAATCCATCCGGATATTCAGAAGTTGTGAGGTGTTTTAAAACGTTGTATTTGACTTTTGTACGGTAACGGTATCTTTTTTATCGACAAAGAAATTTGTCAACAATTGGTTTTGTTTATTGAGGTGCGTTTTTTTTTGTTTACGATTTTATCATTTTTCCAGAGTTGTTTAACCATGACATATTATACTTTAGTATAATATGTCATGGTTTAACATATAACGCAACACACATTTTTCGACTGAAATTCAAGAATACAGGCACGATTGCGGGTAAAAATCACAATGTTATTGATTGTCTAATAATTTTATTATAACCGATGACAACAATGTGAAAAACATTTAGTCTATGACAAGTGAAAATTTCTGATCTTATATCCATTGGCAACTTATTCTACAATTTCAAAGTTATTATAGGAGAATTTAAGAAAGAAATGGCACAAGTGAAATAGTAGGAAAAAATGGCACGACTGAAATAAAATAGCATTTGCAATATTTTGAATCAGTTTTATTAGAATTATCAAGTAGTATTTATACTCCATTATTATATTAAGTGGTTAATATTCTAACACTTATTCTATTATGATTTTTATTTCATTATACAGTAGTTACAAAATGAAAAGAAAAATGGTACACTGTTTAAAACGGAAACCAAGTGTGATTCTTACCACCCAATGTTAACACCCTAATTGGCAAGTGGAAATTTTTCTTAAATCAACAAGCAAACGTCATAAGCATTTATTCCTATCAAATTATACATATCCGTTAACACTTGACAGGTTTGACTCTTTGTTAATTGTTATGTTGTTATCCAAACAAAGACCACCCATGTGGGGACCGCATGATTTTGTCCCATTCTACAGAAATTCATAACTAACCAGAAAAGACTGATTTTTTCTTTCAAACTTTGTAAAACTGCACGGACTTTATTTTTATTTTATTTTATTTTCAACATTCCAAAATGGAACAGATAGTGTCAAAAGTCTTTAACTTGTAACAGAAAAAATATTATAACAAACATAAATAACTTTTAGAACTTAAAAACTACTGTAAATGGTTAATTGGTGCCGTTGTTTATATTATAGTACACTCTGCTTTGTGGTGTTCCACTGAAACAGCGTTTTTCAATTATGTCTACACTAATAAATAGCCCGTCAAAAATGAAGGAGAAAGTTTTTTTGTGTTTATTACGAAATTCATTGTTTTATCTCATGTTGCTTCGCAACATTCGATTGCATGTAGCAATAATAATGAATCCTACAACAACAACATCATGAAAAACCACTTTAAATGAATGCCTTGTGATATTATGTCATCATATGGCGATGCATATGTTTAGCCAATGACACGCCAGAAACCTGCTAAATTTTTATCGTTATTTAGGTTTAGGACATGGTGGAAAAAAGTTTTTTCTTTCACTATGATTTAGGATGTTAAATATGTTCAACGCTGGTCTAGCTCTATCAACGAATTTCTTTGTTCTGTGTTTAGTTATAATGGCCTAGTAATTGCATTGGTTGAGGTTGTACTTTTTGTATTTTTTAAAAGCTCTATTGCGTCATAATATATGATAGTGTAAAAGTGTCATGTAGGCGGTAGGCCTATTAGGCTTTTATATGCATAGTGGTTCTCTTTCTTCTTTTTTTTTTGGCAAATTTTGCTTTTTGACAAGAATCGGTCTGAAACCAAATCAGTTACATGAATGAGGCTTCAGGTTTTAGTGTAGTGTACAGTATGTGCAGTACAGTCTTCTTTCTGTAGTACTGTACGTACGGTACACTGAGTTTTGGAATCGACAAAGGAGGAAACTTTCAAAGAATCGATTTATTTGAATTGCGAAAAATGCTGAAATTGTTTTAAATGATAAAAACAAACAAACAAACAAATAAATGTATCGTTGTTATGAATATTTTTAACCATCGTTATGTTTGTTTTGTATTTCTTCTCTATAAAGTGGGCAGTTTTGGCATAATACCTTGCTGAACTGATGAACGACCATCAAGAACAGAACAACCCATGAAGTATATCATTGATACGAGTTCAAAGGATCCATCACAGCCGCCATGGAACCTACAAGCGGATAGGGTAGACAAGACATCGGAATACATAATGCAAACTTGGGCATGTAAGAATCAACTTTCTTTGATTCGGACTTGTCGATGAGCGAATATCCTCCTATGATGTAGATTCTATCATCTAAAAACAGAAACATAAATTATTACAATTTTACATGCAATTATGGTTAATTGGACTTCGTATATTTTGTTCGAGTGTAGGACAAAAGCCCCCTCGAACAAAATCCCCTTGCACCAAAGCCTCTCGTTTAAACTACAAAGTCGGACAAATGCCTCTCAGTTGGTTTTATTAAAACATGACGAAAAATATATTTACACATTTTGTTTTTTGTCACCGCATTTTAATTGTTCAAAAATTTAAAAAAGTCAAAACAATTTTGTTTTTTGCGAAATCGTAATGATGAGCATAAGAAAAAGAAAATCAAATTTTAGCATTGAAAAATAAAACAATATTGCTAATTTCTTAACTATTTTAAACTACCCATAGTCAGCCACTAGGTAGGTTAGTTAAAATTAAAAACAATATAAAATTTGCTTTGAAAATAAAAAAATGAAAAGTAAAAATAATTTGCTGGTGGCGATGGTAGTTTGTATCACTCGACTTATTGAAAATATTGCTTTTTGTATTGTTTAACTAACCTAAACTGGGATTTATATCCATAGTCAATAGGTTAGGTGAGACAATACAAAATTCGCTGAAAACATAAAACGTAAAAATAATTTTGAGATTGACTTTTGTGAGTAATGTGACTTATTTTTATACTAGTAAATAGCCCGTCAAAAATGATGGGAAAGTTTGTTTTTTTGTTTTTACAGTTATTTATTCATTTAACTCGTATTGCTTCGCAATATTCGTTCGTTAGTTAGTGTCGATTTTGGTATGGGTTTTGGCATTTTCACACATGGTGAGGTTATGCCAGTAAAAACACAGTGACACTGCCACGTAGTGGAAGTTTCTAGAAGGTTCTTAAAAGTTCTAGAAGGTTCTTAAAAGTTCTAGAAGGTTCTTAAAAGTTCTAGAAGGTTCTAGAATTCTTTCTTTATGCCCAGGTGCAAATTTCTTGTCCAATGGATATAACTGACGAGGAGGAAGTTTTTTTTTCCCATTTTATTAGATAGGATAACTAACTGAGGTGTCCGACTTTGCACTTTAACTGAGGGGGCTTTGTCCTACACTCAAAATGGGTCATTTTGTTCACAGGAGAAGTTGTATACCAAGCAAAACAGTGGCTGAAGATTCACGAGCACAATGAAGAGATTGTCTGATGCACCAAGAATTTGTTTCGAAGTCGTATTCTTCTGCTGGTGGATGCGAGCAGTAGGTTGTTCCTCCAACAATGAATAACAACTTTTGAGTTTTGACTAGAATGGCGGCTTTTCTTGGGATACATAATGAAGGACCGATTTCCCACCTTCAGTAAAATATTGTGTACTATTAATAATGGATACAACATAGTTTTATGGATACAACATGTCCCTCAACATTACACACATGAGACACTATTACTGCATAGGATGAGAAAAAATGGTGTCACAAATTGATATAACAATGCTTAGCCAGGTGACCACACAAAGCAGTCTTATTTTGCAATTAAATAAATCTGTTAAGCATATATAGGGGGGGGGGCAAAATGGCACGGGAGGGCACAAGTGAAAAAATAGGAAAAAATGGCACAACTGAAATAAAATACCAATTGGAATTGGTTTTATTTTATTAGAATTACTAGGAGTAATGTTCTGTTATATTCTAATATATTATCATTATACAGTATTATGTGTTAATCTTAACACTTAGTCAAATATAATAATATTAATAATTAGTATAATAATTATTAGTAGTATATAATAATGTATAATAATCAGAAGTTCTACACTACTCTTAATAATTCTCATAAAATAAAATTTTTTCAAAATATTGTAATTGCTGTTTTATTTTATTTCAGTTGTGCCATTTTTTCCTACTTTTTCACTTTTTCCTACTTATTCCCATGCCATATTTTTCCGGTGCCATTTTTATCGAGCACCATAATAGGAGGCCTATGATAAGCCATTTTAAAATTGTCTTGAATTTCTAATGGCTCTAAGTCGTGTTTTTACTTTTGCATACGATTTCTCATGTCGTGATGTTGAAGTTCATTTCTCTGATTCCTTACTTGTTTTTTAGAGGGCAGTAACACTCCACAGTTGTAGTGAACCTGTATACCGGATGTGACGACCTCTTTGCTTTTGGCATTGCCAGTCCTCCGCATGTCCAGATATATTTTTTGTACACTATTGCAGCCATGGACATGCGTGCTGTTGGCATTGGTTCCAATTCGTACCAACAGTTTGCTGTGGGATTCATACATTCAACCGATGCTAATATTCTGCTAAACGCAATACAAGCAAAAACAATTGACAACCGTTTAGCAATATAGTTGAAATTTGATGGTTCGGATCAAAAAATACATACTCTCCATTGACACCTTTTCCACCTATGCAGTAGAGACTGCCATCGTAATTCACCAGGACATGGTGCGCTCGAGCGTATATCATGTCAGAACAACGCTTCCATTTCCCCGTCACATAGTTCAAGCTCCAAGTAGCTGGCAGAACGTTATCCTCAACATGGTCCTCACAGATGACCAAACCTCTTGTAACCACGGAAAAAGACCAATAAAGTTAGCTGGTTAGCGATACTCGTTGAACTTTTAATGAAAAAGTAAATTTACTTATCGGTGATAAAGATGCAATTGGTTACTTTTGCACAAGCACTATAAACAAACGGTTGTGGAGCCTGGCCAACGTCACGCCACCAATTCAAACCAGGATTGAAGCGTAACAATCTATTCACTTTTTTTTCCCACAGAAATGAAAACGTCTTAGTTATAACATCCAGTTTTACCAGTACAGTAATGGTTTTTTAAGTAAAGGCTTACCTGACGATAGCCGATTTTTGCCGCAGCTCATACCTCCAATGACAAGAATAGATACTTTTTCAACCATTGCAAGTGACTGAATTAAAATTTGAAATGACATCAATTACGACATTTCAACTTATGTGCTGATTACAGGCAGTTCAGTAGTTATGACGATGATCTGCCAATACAAACTAGGCCTCCTGAAAGGTCTAGTCATATTTTAACCATTTATGCATCAAAACAATGCAAAAAGTACATATAAACATGGTTCCTGAAATGCATAAACTAAAATGCAATAAACCTATGCATTTATGTAACTTCAGCATGTGTTATCTTGGAGGAGAAGCATTTCCAGACTTATGTTTATATGGATTGTTGGCTTTGTTTTTGATGCATAACATGGTAAATTTTGGTCAGACTATTTAGAAACACCCTGTATGCAAATACGATATCGTGTATACAAAATGAAATTCATTTTGATTTGGTTACATTGTTTTGCTCACTTTGTTTTTTTGGAGTTGTCGAAATCGGTACCATGTTTGTATCATTGTGGCCGCTTCATGTTGCTTTGCAATTGCTTTTCGTACTAGATAACCACGGAATGTTGATTGAATAACCACTGATGCAGCTTCTCTGTTTTCAGCCTTTAAATACATATTTTGCATATATTCTCGTCCTCCAGACATTCGCTGTGAAGGGTTATCATCATCATCATCATCATCGTCATCGTCATCCGACTGAGAATCCATGTCACATCGTCTGCTTAATACACTGAGTTCCGAGGAGGTTTGTTGGCTATCTTGAAATTCCTATGCATAATGGATTGAACAGTTATCCGTTCAATGTTTCACAAGTGAACCATTGAACATATTGGCGGCATGTATTATTTTGTTGTATTTTTTACATGTACACCTGTGATGAAGCTGGCTCATCGGAAGGAAGCTTGACGCGACAGATCGGTATCAAGTGAGGGTAGCGGTGAATTTTTTGAATTTTAACAGCAACGTGATATCTGGCAAAGGTGGATCAGCGACATAGTAAAGTTTAGTATCTATTAAATGTACAGGGTGTTTACCATGAGATGTCATTTGGAAAGGCAGTTATTTTTTTTTTGTATTCGATTATACATACAGTATTATGGTGGAACGAAAGCAGAAACTCGAAAGGTTTATATAGTAATTCTGTAGTGTGTGTCAGAATCGCAGTGGTGGTGCAATCAGTTATTTTTTTCAAAATGGCCACTTCCAAGCCATCAAACACAGGTTGTGTGGTGGTACGCAGAACACATGATGGTGTAAATTAGACAACTGCCTAAACATTCTTTGTGCCATCAAAGGTTCCCTTGTGCATTGGTGATATATTTTTTATAAAATTTGGATAGGATAAGTTTGGTTATTATCGTTATATTTAGTTATGAAAATGTACTTTATATACCTTCAAACTGTATGCGATTAAAATGTTGACATTTCATGTTGGACACCCTGTAGTTGTAAGTTGATCAAACGCGTGATGATAACGACTTACTTGAAACCATCTGCCAGCTGATCTTTAATTTCAGGAAATTCAGACAACATGAGTTTGATTTGAATCGGAAGAAGTACAAGAAACGGTTTCGGCAGTAGAGAAAACTTGACGCACATCATGACGGTGGGCGAAAATTTTTTGCGGTAAGCCCACTTATAATGTAGCCATAATACGCTGGCTTGGAAAACTTCCAGTTCGCTGGTTTGGCAAAACAACACAAACTCCAATTGCATTCATTTATTTGCTTTTCATGTTTAATAATGAGTTTAGTTGGTATAACATGACATTACATGGTGTTCCTAAAAGGTCTAGTCAAATTTTAACCACAGATACTACACATCAAAACAAAGCAAAAAGTCCCTATAAACATGGGGCTGACAATGCAATCTTATTTGCATGCCTACATTGAGATGGCCTATGCAGTTGTGTGACTTCACCCTGTGTTATCTCGAAAGGGAAGCAATTCTAGACCCATGTTTATATGAGTGATTTGCTACCACGCTCTGTGATTGCAGAGCACACACCACACTTTGCTACCACATGTAATATAATATAAAGTGAGTTGGAGTCAGCGGACAGTAAAACAAACTGAACATATCCTTCATAGAACATAGAAAAATGCACTCTTGACTTTGCATATTCCACAACTGTTGCTTAGTAACAGCAACTGAAAATATTTTAACAATGTATAACACAACAGATCTGTGGTGACCTTTTAGAAACACCCTGTATATCAGTGAAACATATACATTAGTGAAAACTAAAATTTTCTTGTGTCTAACAGTTATGCTTAGAAATTTGCATAGGATTTCTAACCTGCTCGTTATCAACATGTTATCACTTAAAATCCTGCATACGTCATCCAGCTCCATCTTGACGAAACATCCACACTTGACCAAGTAATCAAACTCGTGGATGATGATGCTGTACGTGATGTCGTACACTATTTTATTCCCGTGAATCTTAACCGCCTTGTAAAACTGTGGTCCTTTGTTAGTGAGTAAGGACTTGGTCAAAAACTCTTCACACTGGTCTTCCAGTTCTGGAAACATTTGTGTTTTTTATTTTAATATTTTCTTGGAATTGGTGAGCTAAAACCATGCCAACGTTCTAACAACACATTCGTTACCCGAAATTTTTAAATCAACGACAGTGTTGAAAAATTGCACAAATGTTGCTGGGAGAAATTTGTGCAGTTTAAGTTCCTTTGTTTGTAGCCAACAACAAATATGCTTAATAATCTCCTCAGTAGTTTCGTCACCATCTATGTTGTACACGCACGTCGTACCGAACCCAGATAAAAGTTCACGAAAATAAGCGCTGTAGTGCATCAGCTTGTCTCTGAAAAGTGTAACGGAACAAAATTGTAAGGACCTTGTGGCGTAAGAGCAGATTAGCTCTGGTTACTCGATTGTGCATCTGATGTAAGTGGAGTTTAACAAAATTCATAGTGCTTCATAGTAAACAGGAAAAACTTAACAAAAACAAATTTCGTGTGTATTTAAATTCTAAAGGACAGCAGAAATGATTCAACATCCAAACTCACTTGCGCACTTTGATGACTTTTTGATTGATTTTTATAATAACTTGATCCTCCGGTGCACTTTTTAACATGTTTAACGATATTCAAACCAGTATCTTAACTATCTAAAGAAATGATATATTTTCATTTAAATGTGTTAACCCATTAAGAAAGGAATTTTTCACATCTTAATATGTTTACATTGTTACATCAGTTTTTTTTGCATGCAGCAAAATAATGGAATTGAAATACTGTACATGTAATGTAGGACATGATTCAAGCTACAACATTTCATCTATTGTTGAATGAATGCTGATAAACATGTAATTAGGATATATTTCATCTATAGTACAGGGCAAGTCAAAAATATGTTTCCACATACATTGGTACGTCTTATGTATTCAATCTAAGTGGTAATATGTTTTTGACTCTACATTTGTAGATAAACTTGAAATTTTGGAATAAAAGATTTTTCTCATCATTAACTTTTATTTATATACATAATACTGTAAAAATAATCTTCACATTGTTTTCTCATCTTAAAACAAGTTTTCTTGGGTTTGAATTGTTAAGACAGTTTATATTTAATTTGGTTGGTTATATTAAGCTTTCCTTAAAATATAACCAACTTAACTACTGTATTTTTGCGAATATAAGACTTCTTATATTGATATATATCTTATATTGATATATCTCAATATAAGATATATCAATATAAGACACAACTTTTAGGGGTCTGAGTACAGTAAACAATGAATTATATAGGATGCATCCAATTATAATACGCACATGAGAAATACATCTGAGAAACGGTTCACGGAACTTTCGTAGAAGGCCTTTTCGCAACGGAACTTTGGCAATTTGAATTTTTGCAACTAGGAATTCTTGCAACTGAATTCCCAACCTAACCTAAGTTGCGAGAATTCCCAGTTGCAAGAATTCAAGTTGCCAAAGTTCCATTGCGAAAAGACCTTCTGCGAAAGTGCCGTATACCCTGAGAAACAGCTTACTGAACAATAAAACTTAATCTGCGATTGGCTCTAATGGAATGTGTTAATAGACACTGAAGGCTACAAATAACAGTCATAAATTTTTTTTGTTATATTCTATAATAAATATTATATATTCGCGAAAATGCAATAAGTTATATTGTACAACATAAAAAAATAGAATGTTATTAAAATCACTTTCACCATTCTGTTGATGACAGAGAATAAGACATAATGGGATGATTTGCTCCAATGTCTTACTTCCATACATAATGAACACAAGTTTCAAGTGACTAGTTAATTTTTACATTTAAAAATAAACGACGTGAAATCAATGTTTAACGTGAATAGGTATGCACAGCGATTCTGTGCATCGCAAACACCGTCTACACTTGTGGCACCATTCGTGGATGTAGATTTCATGTCCGTCCATTCGAATCTCTTTCCCACACCTCAAGCAACTGATTGGGTTGGCGAAAAACACAGTCAGTTCACCTGACACTGTTCCATCCAGCTTGCACGACGTGACTTGACACGACAACGCCACTCCTTGGATGTAGCGGTGACGCTTTATGTGAAGGGCGTGGTGGTGATGGAAGAGTTTTCCTTTTTCCGAAAGATATTCGTTTAAAGTCAGGTGCAAGTGGACGTTTCCGCCAGTCGACTGCATTTTCTCCACAATACGATGAGCACACGACATTTTGTAGCTGCAAATGAACAAGGACAGATGACGTTAGAAAATTGTTAGCATTTCGTTGTCATGAATCCAGTAAACCGTTAACTCACTCGGTTATAAGGGTTTTGAATTTTTCAGCGACGAGATAGAATTCGGCATCTTGTTCCACCATTTCTATACGGGCGTTGTTGTTGAGGTGGATTTCGTCATACCTGCAAAATTGAAGCATTTCAAATAATTACCGATGAATATTTACATATGGTGATCCAGCAATGTGTACTCATGTTGTGAGAACATTTTCAGTGAGTTTGAAAGACTGTTTTTGTTTACAGGGTGAATCAACTTTTCAATTACCATACATTAGAAAGAGTTCATCACTTGCATCAGATGTCCTCTAATGTGTAATTTATATCTGACCTATTTTATGTAACAAAACAGCTAAAACATTATCAATGGAGAAAAGTTAAGTGGCTCACCCTGTATAATGCACTTCAGAAATACAGTAAATCCTTGATTCAAAATATAATTTATAAAAAGTGAAATAAATACAATGAAATCTGGTTATTAATAATGTTAATCGACTATTGTATCATAACCAAAACACTGTTTTATATCTACATGTATTGTTTAATGTTATCAGCCGGTTATTGTTATAGTGATCATAATAACCGGATGCCAGTGTAATTATAAAGCGCCGCATTGGAGAGGCAAGGCGCCTCTATACAGCAGGTTACTACTGTACTATGGTCAGTTTGAGAAGATGTACTGTACGTTGAAGTGTCTTAAATGCGTCGTTTTCAACATAAATTATACAAGGAACGACCCTTCAGGATAGTTTATTTGACGCAAAAATAACCGTATCTCACCGTGCCATATTGAGGATGACACGAAAACATTCAGGATCTCTGTCAACAAAGTGAATCCCATCCTCCGGTTGTTGGAAGCCAGATTCGGGGTCCAGTAAGCGTTGAAAATATTCACTCTCTAGCTTATCCAGCGTGCTCCTAGTCATTTCAAATAGAGTGCCACCGACATTGAGCTTTACTTTTGCAGTTGCCATTGTTTCATGGCATGCAGGTCTCTGATGGCATGACACCGATTTTTAAATCTTTGCAAATCGAGCCCAGTCGCTGGCTGCTGCTGCTGCTGCTGCTGCTGCAAGGTATTTAAGCTGAAAGCCTAAATTTTGTTATTTCAATATCACTAGCGCCATCAAGTGAAAAATTTTCACAACTAATTTTCGCGCAAATTTCGTTTTTGATCAATAGTCCAGTGCAAATACTATTAATAGCCAATATCCACACCCAAACATTTAAAATTGCTAAACGAGACAAAGTGCAACATGTCATGTCCACCTTTCTGGACGTGCATCCCAAAAGTCACAGGTCCTCAGAAATGGGATACCTGAGAAATCGACCGTGCAAAAAAATCCATTACAGTGAAACCTCTCTAACTCGAGCACCTTCATGGTGAAATTCCACCATGAACACCTCTAACTCGAATTTTCCTCTAGTCCCCTGTAAGAAACAAGGGACACATTTTGTAACAATTTGTAATTGCAGATTTAATGATATAGGTAAATTTATTAATTTTTGTAAACATCCAGTGGTTAGCTTTGTATATAGTAAGTAAACTAGTAGAACTAAATGTAAACCTATTAAGTTATAATTATAATAGTGGATTTAAGTTTGTAAAAGTATTGTAATGCGGTAGTTAGGGAAACGTAAATTTAGTAATTAATAGTCATTTTTGTTATTTAGAATAATAATGTGTATAGTAAATTTAATAGAAGGTTTTTTTTTTGTTGCAAATGCTTAGGAAGGCCTCCGTCGAAAAGTGCAAATCAATTAATAGTTCTTTAGCCAAGTTTACTTTAGACGCTTTTTCTCTAAAAGAAACGCTCATACACGCCCAAAGATATTCGATAAGTCTGTTTAATTTACATGGAACCTATATTATCGACTATTTTGACGTCTATGAGCGAAAAAAAAGTCCAAAGTGTACGTAGTCTTTATTAACGCAACGAAGCAGACGACGCAGTGGTAGTGACCCCTTTAGGACTGTAGGTAATTCGTACACATCAAATATTACGTTCCTCAAAAGATCACATTTTGGTCGATTTTTGATGAAAAATGGAATCGGCTTAAACTTTGCAGGGATGTTGTCTGCATCAAAATAAACATTTCTGCGCAATCAGATCTGCGAAATTCGCAAAATTACGCGAGTTACAGCACTTTGAAAT
>JAQIWH010004166.1:0-17683 GCA_034695005.1 Cryptops parisi | reverse complement strand
TTTCAGTTGCTGTGTGATCAGTGGTCACACAGTGATCAGATCACCTAGCTCGCCCCTTGACTGCCTCAAGCTAATTCCGTGTCAGCTAATGTGAAATGGAGTTTATAGTTGTTGTTGTTGTTGTTGGGATTAATGGTATGAGTTCTCTATTATTATTATTATTATCAGTGGTGTTGTTTCATATAGGAGTGCTTAATAAATATTATATTTTATTTTTATTTATTTATTTATTTATTAAGCATCACTCCAAAAAAGTTAACGGACAAATACATACATACATACATACATATAGAAAAAAAACTCAAAGGTTAAAATGATTATTGATTATTAATCAATTATAATGGTGGCAGTTTACATCAGATGGCGTTTTCAAATGGTAGGTATGGAGCAATTAAATAAATATTTAAACATTTATGTTGATTAATTTTAATTATTTTTATTTATTACGCAAAAGAATCGATACAAAACACAAAAACATTCAGTAAAATTAATATGTTTAAAAAACAAAATATTAAATTTTTTCCGAATGAGGAGTGTGAAAGGCGGATAAATAGACGGCGTATGTAAATAGGAAGGTGGAAGCAATTGAAAGGATAACATTTTTGATAGTGTGAAATTTATAACATTGTTCAAAGCGGCCATTGTTTTTTTTTAACGGTCCATATGGTCCAAAAAACAAGACACAACACAAAACAACAAACTAATCTACATATTTATAACATGATTAAGCAGCAACTTATCAAATAGCTGAAAAGGTTTTGTTTTTTTTTAAAATCAATATTAAAAACTATTTTTCTAATTCTAATTGGAAGTTGGTTCCAAATTGAAAAACAGCTATATATGGATATTTTTTATCAAGTCATAATGAGGTGATATTTGGATTAACAAATTTAAAGGAATTTATAGTTCTTCCTGTATCTTGGCGCCTAAAAGAATCATTAAAACAATGTAGAGGATGATGTATGTTTAATTATCAAAATTATCCAAAATTAGTTATCAAAGCGTACATTCAATTTGGATAAAACTTTATCCAGTTTTATTTTTTAGTAAGTAAAACTTACTTACTATGTTATCTGGGACTTCTAATATGCTGACAAAAAAAAATAAAGTCAATCAGATCAGTAGTTTTTGCGTGGTGGAGTCACAAATATACAGACGGACTTTAGCATTTATAAATTAGTAGGGATACCATGCAGCCAACAGCAAAAAATAGAAATCACAACTCAGCCAGTGCTTAAATCACCAAGAATGTTTTTATTAGTGATGGGCCGAATCCTAAATTTTCTCGAATCCGAATCCGAACCCGAACCCTGAAAGGTTCTCGAATTCCTCGAATCTCTCGAATATGGAATCTTTCGAATCCTTTATTCCCGGGAAAGAATAATTAAGAAATAATGAAAAATGACTTCTAATTAAAATTAAAAATTTTTAATTCAAACAAAATTTGAAATGTGTTTAATGAAAAAATAATTTTGGATACAGTTTTAATAAACATAAAAAGTTTTCAATAAGAAGATACAAACATATTAGTTATGGAATATTAATAATAAGTACACATGTTTAACATTTAAATTTATTAATTTACAGTAACCAAACATTTTTAAACACAGCAAGTGTAGATGGCGAGAATAGTTTTAAGTTTTAGTTTAGAAAAAAAGTACAGAATTTAAAGTGTGTTTAATAAAACAAACAAATTTAAGGATACGATTTTCAAAAACATATAATAGGTTTTCAATATTCAATAAGAAATTACAAACATATTAATTACACTATATTAATAATAAGGTCACATGTTTGACATTTAAATTTAATAACTTACAGTAACAAAACATTTTTACATCACAGAAAGTGTATATGGCGAGTATAATTTCAAGTGTTTATTTAGAATTTGTTTTGTTAGTGAACGCTTTTATTGGACGTCAATGGATTTAAAACTTATTTTTCTAAAGTTTTATAGGTTAGGATTCGAAAGATTCCTTTCACGAAAAAAGCCTGAAGATTCGAGTTTTCGAATCTCGAATATTTTTCAAGAATTTTTCAAGAATCGCGGTATTCGAGGATTCGAATGGCCCATCCCTATTAAAAATACAACACTTAATAATTTATCATAAATCATTAAAATAATACTTTTTTATTTGTCATATGGAATCTAACCATTCTATACCGACTAGCATGGTACGCTTTCATACGAGTGGCTAGTATTTAATAGACAAGTACTGTTTTTCAAGGGATATGAAATATTCATAAACGAGAGTGTATCTACTCGATTATATTCAATAGAGACTTAACTTGTGTTTTACCATACTGTATTCAGAATTTATGGCGACAAGTGGATTGCTTTGTAGTGTTCTTTGATTTTATTTTTTGTTTATATTATTGAAAATTGATCATAGGTTGAAGAACTTATTTCCAAAACGTCTTAAATCCGTGAAATACAATTTCTCAGGAAACGTTTTTTATTATTATTTATTTGACCATAAACTTTGCATATAAACGTGGTTTTTTAGAGTGATTTTCAGTACGAAATAATGAGTTTTGAGTCTTGAAAATAAAACATTTGAAATTAGCGATGCACAGATAGTTTTCAGAGCCTTTAACTAAAAAATGATCAAAAGTGGAGATAAGACGTTTTGGAAAAAAGCTCTTTAATTGTAGGTCGTATCTACAGTGTTCAACAATACATACATACAGCACTTGCTATCATATAAGCTTCATTATATTCAAATTGATATCACATAATTAATTTTCACCTGGGGTATACAATATCGGTATACAATTTTATTATAATGTAGTGTTTCTTATTATTAAAAGATTTTTACTTTGATGTTAATACAAATAAAATTTAAACAAAATTAAATTTCCGAACGTCCTCAAAGTCCGATAACTTGTTGTCAAGGTTCCTTCCTCATTCTTTGGCTAGATGACGAGCCAAATGTTTATCCATTCAAGTTTCTACTTCTTTGGGTCACTGGGAGAGAATCTTTCTCAACTTTGATAATATTCAGATGAACCGGAATTGACTGCAGTAAAAATCCTTTTTCTTGAGTTACGATGCATAGTTATTCAGAACGATCATATCGCTATCGATTTTATAGCTTCATTCAAGTGATTAGCTTGAAAAACTAAAAAAGAAATTTGATCCGCAATGTGCGAAAACAACTCCATTATCTCCATTGTGAATGAATGGAACATGGAAAATGAATTAATGGAAATGAATGGAGTGAATGGTCACCCAAGTAGCATTTCTTGGTTCTTGAGAGCGTTTCTTTTCCAGAAATATATCCTGTAGGGGTAGGCATTTCACCCATGGGCTGTTTTGTTGCAAAGTTGTCATAAAACCTGCTTTTTCATCGTCAAGGGCACGCAATTAAAATTTGGCAATAAATTTTATCTAACCAATTTTTTCACCAGCTCTTGAGGAAATTAACCTTTCTATTTTAAGAACGGTTTGGTAGTTAGGTCTGTGAAAAGTTCCCTTTCTTTGAGGTTAAGAAACTGAACTGTGTGGGAAGTCAAATCGCATTTTTTAATTATCATGTTTGCACTAGATAATCAGGATTGTAGAGTTTACGAGTTGATTCAACAAAAGTAAAATCTATGGATGTAACAACAACTCATGAGTGACATTTGATATTGGCAATCAACAGATGATTAGCAATCATCTGTTCGTCGTTTAAACAGTTTAACTTTAGAGCAATATGAAAACTGAAGACATTAATGTTTAAATAATGCGAAATTATCTCAAATGTATAGTATATACATGTATAAACAAATGTATAGTATATAATGTATAATTTATTATAATAGGGTGGTAGATTCTTATTTTGAAAAAAACGGATGGGACACGTTCTGAATTTGTTCCAAAAAAAAGTAATTTTGGTAAACTTAGGTTAGCTTTGAACAATATTTAGGGGTAGCTACCAAAATCTGAAAAATCGCGTGTTAATGCTGCCTATGTCTTAAACCAATCTTTCAAACTATGGAAACAACCTTTTAAATGTCATCTAAAATTAACCAAATTTTGGAAATATTTTTTTTTTAATATTGGAACAAAATAGGCTTGTGCCGTGCCCCTATTCAAAGATTTCCCTGCTTAAGTGTCAAATCAATGTTTCCAACTCTGGTAGCGGCCTTTAAATTTGATCTGAAATTTACCAAATTTTAAGAATTAGTATACTATTTTTTTTAATATTGAAAAGACACAAGATGCCCCGACTCAAAATAAAACTTTTGTTTTTCTCCCATTGTAAGAACTACTGTAATGTATATGTACTGTATAATACACATGCAACCAATAAAGAAATATTTGGAGAACATACCTACACACACAAGCATAACGTAAACAGTAATATAAAACACCAATACAGCAGCTCCAGTCCGGTCAAAGTGAGTCCGGTTTTTCAGTCGTACTTTATAATGCCAAATCTTTATTAATCTGGTAAAAGTAAGAGGAAGAAAAAAGAACTGAGAAAAATTCTACTTAGCGTTCTTCATTGGCTTGTCCAGATAGCCGGAAACGGAAGGAATTCTTGAAGGGTTTCGTCTTGTTGTTGGGCCGAAAGGTCGTGACCTTTACCTCTTCGTTGTCTCGAAACCCCCATTCGTGACTTTGGAATGCCAGACATGGCAGCAAAAAGACTCGTTGAGTTGTTGTTTTCTTCTTCACGTCTTTTTAACTTTTGTCTGCAAAACACTCGACAATAACCCACTACCACACTGGTCCAGACCTATTTAGGCATAACGGCCCATGATAAGGCCAACTTTTGTATTGTTATTGTGATTGAGAATGAACGTAGTTAACCTCACTATGCAGTTCATCAAATATTTGTTTTCTCACGTCAGCATATTTTTTTCTTATATACTTCATTGAAAAAAGAGGTCTAAATTTCTAATTTTAATACAACTTGACTTGTAAACTGTTTATTTTATTTCATCTCAAAATGTCTGTAAACTATAACAATTTACAGTAATGCACCGATTTTTTCCCACCTGGTTATGAACAATGATCATTAATATTCTTAGTCTACTACCTAGCAACAGATCTACACATAAATGTTACAAAATTAACGAAAAGCAATTCTGAATTATCAACCCAGAGTACAATAGTAGACGTGTATATAAATAAAAAGCATAATCGTGAGAGTGCCGCCAGCACTTCATTCAGTACTTGGGGGTAATGTCTGGTTCTCAAAAGAACAAGAGAAAGCGCTAACCGATTATCTGGTCATTGAGCGTGTTGGTACTATATAACTGCACATTCGTTTGTTGATGGCAAAATAACAGGTGCGTTTCTCAGGTAACCCTGACCTTTAAACTCGTTTGGTCACTGGTGGGAAGGTGAACATTCGAAACGTCGTTCTCGAGATGAAACCGAGGATGAGATACGCGGTTTCCATTTTAATGAAAGGTCACACACACACACGCCAATTTTGGTGCACTTCTCTTAGAAGATTTGTTTCCGCGTTAAGCAACATTCAGGTCATTTCAAGTGTCTTCAACAACTTAATTAATTCGATTGATTAGTTGAAGTTTTATTTTTTGAAATTTCAAATGTGTTTTTTGTGTCATTTATTCATTTTTTGTAGCGTTCTATGTGTCAATATTTTATTTTTATTTTGGACTACCAGTATGTGATTTATGATCTGTTTAGTTTTCATGAGAGTTTCATAAAAAAAATACGACTTTAGTACATCTCGACATCGCTTCTGGTGGCGCGAAGAATGTCAAGGTGGTATTCTAACTCAGGCCACGTGTGCTGCAAATTTTCGCATGTAAAAAGTGTTAGAAATGTTTGAAATGTTCAAATTAGTGTTATATATTTAGAGCCTAATAAATTTAAGATGTTTTTATAATTGCGAAATTTTTCGAGCAAAATAAAGTGTTTCTCATGCACTCGAACACCAACCGTTGTCTGTGCATCATCGTTCAGTCACCATTTTGGTAAATGACTGACTGCAGCGCTACTGTGGCCCTAACGCGCACAACAAACTTTCCACACGAAGTTCTTGTTTCTGTTCACCACGAATCACATTTGTATAATGACATGAAAAAATAATGGATTTTTCAAATGTTGAGATCTCATTGTGGATATCCTGTATTTCAAGAATAATTTATAAACGTTTGAAAAAATATTTTATGGATATGTCTAACCACGGCTGCAGTTCAAAGCGCTTCGCCTCAGCACATAATTGTATTACAGAAAAGCTGACTATTAGTTGGTTTTACAATATAAAGTTAAAATAACAGGTGCTGATTTAGGTTTGAGAGCTAATTTAGGTTTGATTGTAAGATTTTTAATTCTATATATAAATCTTTTCGAAAATCGAAATTGTAAATAATATTTTTAAT
Organism: Cryptops parisi; assembly: GCA_034695005.1. Classification (NCBI taxonomy): domain Eukaryota; kingdom Metazoa; phylum Arthropoda; class Chilopoda; order Scolopendromorpha; family Cryptopidae; genus Cryptops; species Cryptops parisi. The sequence continues at coordinate 11,335 of JAQIWH010004166.1, read as the reverse complement.
TAAATCGAGTGGTACAGATTATTAGAAAGGCTTGGAATATTGCACACAAAATATATTTTATTGAGAAATTGTCAGCGGAATCAGTTTGTCAACTAGTTTTTAGCTGACAAATAACTGAAAACTAGGTACAGTACATAATGATTTGAAGTCGAGAGTTTCTTCTGTGATTAAACAAAATCTTTGATAAGAACCCAACATTTTTCTATAGTTAAAAAAAACTGTGAAGTTCAATGATTTTCGCGTTTGATTATACGAATGTCATGTTATTCGGTCATGATCAACGCGCCGTATGAAATGTGTGAAGAAGTTTTGTTTTTTTCTTTTAATTTTTTTTTTCACGGTTGCAATTGATTTAAGAAATTGTTGATGTTACAACTTCTTCTACCTCTAGATACAAATGCTCCGGTTATTGTTTGTTTGAACTTCCTTGCTCGTGACACAGTTGCCTCACATTTTTCGCTCTTTTCTCTCTTCGCCCCCACTCGTTCATCCACCAACTCTATACATACCTACTTACAGACACACTGTCATCGTCGGTTTCTTTCGGGGTGAACCGAACACAAACTTTTGCATAACTATTTTTTCCACCAGTGGGTCACCGTCGTTAAATACGGAACTGGCCATCCGAGGCGCAGCTTCTTTTGGCGCGCCAATGTGAGCTGCCATTGGTAGGTTTTGGAAACCACCTTGTTCCAGCATCATCACATCCTTGATCCTCCAAGGAGCCGACGACGTCACGCAAGTGGCTATCACGTGACCTCTCTGGCTCCACCCTTAGGCATGCGAGAGTATAAAGTGCCTGTTTCACAGTGCTTCCACTCCAAACCGTCTGTGTCCACGGATTCTACCTGACCCCCGACCCCTAGCACCTGCCGGCAGGTGAGTGCCTAGTACTTTTTGTCTTCGGTTGTTTTGGATATTTCGGCTGCGGCATTTCTTGTGTGACTACTGCTGCGACTTGTTGTCAGGTAAAACTTGATGACACTTTTTGTAATAACTTTTAAACGATAGTTTTAATGCGTTAGAATTAGTTGCAGAATTGGTACTTTCAATAGTTATGAGTAGTGGTTAATTGTCAAAAAAAAAAGGAAGCATTGTTTCTTGATTTAGTGGGAAGTAGACTTTTAAGTTGGAAAATCTGAAAAAAAGTTGGAGTGCACTTATGTACAGTTCAGCTTTTGAAATAACGGTACAATAAGTTTTTAGTTTTCTTTAAGTCGTACTAAGGTTTTACGTAGTATAATTTATTCTTAGTTTAGTGATTTACCTAAGAACAAACAAGTTAGTGAATGTTGTTAGAAATTTGTTTTTGTATATTTATTTTGTATATACACGAGTTTCTAATATATCATTTGATATTTTAGTAAGGTTAGGAATGAAAGATTTCGGAATGAAAAGTTTTTAGGCGAAGAATTCAAGAACATGAAACCTTTAATGGTATTTTCTTTTCATCATAAATTAGGCCACTTTGGAGTAGTTTAGTAGCACATTTGGGAAACATTAGAAGTATTTGTAAACTTCTTTTGTTATGTAATTTAGAATAGTTTTCTAATAGCAAGTAATATAAAAGTTTGTGTTTGATTATCACGGTTATAACTAATCGCGGAAGTTAGCTAATTACCTATTATTTTTTTCAAACCGTCAAAACAATACAGCATTCAATTATCATGTAGGACATTGCCAATTGATATGTGATAGTATTTTTTTTTACTTGATATTTTGGTTATCTTAAAGTGTTTCTTAAATTGTCAGCAGAACACACATTCAGCCTTCCTCATACACTAATTGGCCAAAAAAGAAATTCCTTTTTCTTTTGGTTTCGTTACACAATTTCCTTTCGTTCTTTTAGGTTGCCTTCGGTTCATCTACACATTACCACACAATGTTCCGTGTTTTGGTGTTTTTGGCGTTTCTCGCCATCGCAGCTTCGTCGACGGTGCAGAAGCGCGCCGATGAGAAATATGGTGGGGCTGCCTCGCCCGTAGCTGCCCCCTCTTACAACCCAGTCGCCTCTGCCCCCTCGTACAGTCCCGCGGCTCCTTCGTATTCCGCTGGCGGTACCTACGGTGGAGCCGCATCTCCCGGAACCTACCCGTCGAGCAATCCGGCCGACAGTGGGAACCTCTACTATTATTACTACCCGGTAACGAACACGCAACAGCAGCAGCAGCAGCAACAACAGCAACCGGCTTATGGCAACCAGTACCCCACGTATCCCCAACCTGTAACGACCAACCCCTTGATGGACCTTTTCGGTTTCACCAATATCGACTTCAATTCGCTCATCATCCCCCTCTTGCTGCTGGGTGGTATTTTGTTGCTATTGCCAGCAATTTTGGGTTGCGACTTGCAGAGTGCCGTTTGCACCATTCCCTTGCCGTTCGGTGGTACTGCTGGACGTAGGAGACGAGACATTGATGGTCCCGATGGCCCAGTGACGTTACAAGAAAACATTGACCGAGCGTTTAATCTGTACATGGCAGCTATGGAAGGCGACATTTGCATGAAGAGAGTGATGTGCGAGTTGGGAGGAGTCGTCCAGGAGGTCAAGGGCAAGTCTGCCTTTTTCAGGTGATTGTCCCTTTCAGTAGTAGTATTAGTTAGTTACTTTCTTTTTTCTTCTTTATCTTTTGGCTTCCGCATCATTGCCATTCCAACCAATTTTTCTTTTGCTCGCTCATTCTGGTTTAAACTTTTTTTTTTTGTGTTGCTGATTTTGACCTTCCTTGTTGTAGTATGTTTTTCTTCTTGTTTAATAATCGTTTTCTTTTCTCAATATTATGAGACGTTCTATACAATTAAATGAACTTCCTCTGCATACAATGAAGTTAACTACCTTTCAAAATAATGTTGAACTTGAAATGGCTACTTCAAACCTAATAACATATTTGATCTTTATATTTAATCTCTTTCTTTCTGAAATTGTATTAGTTTTTCCTAGTACTTTCTGGAGACACTATTATTATCTTTGTTGTTTTAATTTTAACTTATATTTTGTTAATGTTTTTTTATTATTAATTGGACCGCTATCACAATATTACAAATCGCTTCGATTTTAATTGAACTAACCATCTATTAACACAGTACACATTATATTTTTTTCTATTGATTTTTAGTCAATTATCTTTTATTATTAGATATTTTAAATTTAAATTTGTAAAAAAAAAACAACTTCTTTTCACTATGTAATTAATCTCTTGCAACTTCCAATTTCACACATTTTGTACTTTTGTAGTTAATTTTTTTTTTTTTTTCAATTACTATATTATTTCTTAAATGTTATATCTTTTAACTGTTTTGTTATCATTAACATTAGATTCCGTATCAACTGCACTTACCCATTAACGTTAGCTTCTGAATTCTTTTTCAGTTGAAGTTAACTCTTTACATGCAAGAATCTGCTATTGAATATTCATTATTTTATGTATCGTAAACTTGATTATAGATTTACATTTTGCTCACTCATCTCATTTTCATTTTCAGTTTGATCGACAACTTCGTACCCGAAGGCATGAAAGACAACGTGAAGGCTCTTAAGACAGGCGCACTTAATGACAAGAGTAAATGTGCAACTTATAAATGCGGTTCTAAACGTTGGCTTGGAGAATAAAACAAGTCATACAAATCCCTTAACAAAACCTTAAAAACAAAATTTCACAAAAAATCTAGAAAAACAAAAGCTTCTCCGGGTCATTCCGATTATGTGTACAAACCTTTTTTAAAATAATCAAATTATCATAAAGAAATTTCTATTCACCACCAACCTCAGATGAATACCTCGTGTAAACATTCAGGCCCGGAGAAACCCAAATTGTGTAAGTCTTGGCCTCACTTCTGCAAAACAAAAATAATAATAATCCCTAAATCTTTATGTTCCACCTAGAACCAAGGATCACAGGGGCCAATTGTAATAATCTTAATTTATGTATATCTTAAGTTATTATTGTTGTTCGAATAACATCCATCGTCAGTTTCACGACTGCTATGCCGCCTTAATGTAATTATTTTTAACCAATGGTTATCATTCTTCATTTTACTGGAGGTTCGCAGGGATTAGTTGATCATCATCGTGTTTTCAATTGTTTCAGGCACTTCTAAGTATTTCTGTTTCATTTTTATTTATTTTTTCTCATCTTAGCAAGTTACTGGTAGGGTCCTTATGAGGTGTTTATTTCTAAAAAAAAATATTTTCATCACATTTTATCTTCTCACTCATGGGCATCGATTTTTTTTTCACTCTCTAATGTATTTTCATTTAGAATGCAAAATGTGCTGTGCACTTTGCCATTAACAACAGTGAGAGAGGTGATTTTTAATGGTTTTGATTTACTATCAGTATTTCATCTTTTAAGTTCAATTCATACTCAGAAATGAATACTTCGGAAATATTTTGTTTTTAATAATCTGGATACTTCTGCTGGACAGATGTTTCATTTCATTATTATATTCTACATATCTCATCTTGGTTTGGTTATTATTAGTAATAGGAACTTTCTAATTTATGGTTGTTTTTCATTTTAAATCATGTTCTCATTAATAATGCCAAATCGTTTTTGTTTTTAGTTTTCCTCCCTCATACATTTGCAAGGTGGCTAGCTTAGCGTCTGATTCGTGTTTATTTATTATTTTATTTAATTTATTTTTTTTAATAATACCCATGGAATTTTTTCTTTCGAACTGTGGGTGCATCTCTGTGTGTATAGCTGTGACAATAAATGTGTTCATTACTCTTAATTATTATTATTATTATTATTTTGTTAAAAAAAAACTTTGTAATTTTTTTATGTTCCTGATTTTTTTTTAAAAAAAAAGCTCAATAAATGTGTGATTTTTTTATATGTATATTTAAGTAAAAAAACACTACAACAAATTAAAAAATTGTGTTCTGGCTTTATTTTAACTGTGTATGTGAAATTAAAAATAATAAAAAAATTGTTCTCAAACGTTGAAGTTTTTTGTTTATTGGGTTATCATTACATATTTAATTAATAATAAAAATAAATTTGAATAAAAAATGTAATCAACTGTGACTTGATTTTCTTGATATCAATCAACATTTTTGGTTGTTGCCAGAACGAAAAGTTTCCTTCGTTCGATGACCTGCCGAAGAAACTTTTCACCTTTTCACCCAACCTGAAACATTTCAGTTTTCTTTTCAACATTCATTGATGTTGAAAAGTTACATCAACTGTAATTATTTTTTTCCAAAATACACTTACTGTTTAGTTGAACGTTAAATCTTTGCTGTATTTGAACCATTTCGAGTTCAAATACTTAGATCTCGCATTAACTCCGAATAAACATTCAAGTAGAAACAACATAAAGTTAATTGTAAAGTTAAAAGAAACATTTGCAGTAATAAGATGAGCTGGTGAAGCAATTACTAGATTATAAGACTATTAAGAAGTGTTTCTTTCTAATTTCATGCATTGGAAATGTTCACTGAAACATTTTATAGTTTCACAAGTTTTGCTGAATTGAAATTAGACTGATACCATAGATCAGTGTTTCCCAAATATATTTAGTGCCGGAACCCTTTCATATTTTGTACAATAATACCATATAATACGGAAACCCAAGAAAAAGTTTCCTTGTTCTAATTCAATTACCTTTAAATCGAAGATACGGTATAATGATATATGCTTACATTTATAGTACAGTAGTGTTATTTGGTCATTTTAAGTCTCAGTAGCTCTGGTCAGAGCGTCTAGGCATTCATGAGAGATCGCTAATTCGATTTCCCAGGCTGGGACGAAGATTTTTTAATTCTTGTTTTCTATTGAAAAATTGTATATTGAAAGTTATATTTTTCCAGGTAAAAGTGGAACTATGCAAGTTTTGTGGGCCATGTAAATAAATGCAGCTGCCAATCACATAAACTGTGCAATAAAAGCGACCAAACATTGTCTCGTCGTCTACCAGATATAATCGTGCCTACAATATTTTAAACGGTACTTTCCGGTTATAGCCAGGCCCAGTATGATTTTGTTATTTGCTTATACTTAATTATGGGTTTATTGTGCAGGTTAGGTTAGAAAAAACAAAGAAACGTACTAAACGTATGATACTGTTTTGTTTTCCTAACCTGCCCTGCACAATAAACCCATAATTAACTACAAGAAAAAGCAATATCAAACTGGGTTTGGTTATAACCGGAAAGTACCTTTAAAACTTTTAACGTGTACAATTTATTTAATTTTTTTGATGTTTTCGCGAAAAATAAGTTACATTTACAGATATTAAGCTAGACAGTATATAGTACTGTATATAGCATCACATATAAATAGTATTCTATGGTTTACATTTTTACAGTTATATATAAAATTTGTAAATTTTTATTTATAACAATTTTTTTTATTATTTTTGTTTTAATCTCAATTTCGATTTTCTTTATTTCACTATTTTAGGTGTGAAGAACATCAACCATCTCAAGATCTAAACAGGTACAGTATTACTTCAGTATCATGCCCTGCCTGACATATTGTTTGATGTACTCTGTAATTATATATGGCATGCATCATGTATTTAGAATGGTATTAATGTTCGATATATTCATTTATATACAATATACAAGGTAGCTTTTTTGTGGAGTTTTTATTCTGATTTACAAAATGTTTGATCTTACTTTTTTAATGAATTGTTTCATTTTGCTAGTTTAGTTGGAGAATACCAGTCTCATGATCTAAGCAGATATTACTTGATATCATAGTCCTGAAATTTTTTTGATGTAACTATATAGCATCGATGTTGTATTTACTGTAGATTGGTACGTTGACATAGTTCATCTATATAGAATACAAATCGTATTTTCGTTGCGGAGTTTTTTTATTATTTACTGATAGAAAATGCTAAATATCATTTTTAAATTATATTTTTCAATCCTCCAATCTAAGGTTTGAAATCATCAGCCATAAAAAATAAACAGATATTACGTTGATATTACTGCCCAGACATATTGTTGGATGTTCTCTGCAACTATATGGCATTCTCATTGCACTTGAATTGGTATGTATAATGGTATATGTATTGTCTAAATTAGTATGTATATTTATATTGTTTGAATTGGTATGTAAGCACTTCATTAATATAGAATTTCCGTTAGGTCACCAATTTGCTTTCACTGATTTAAACTATTTACGTTAATGAGGATTTGATTTGTTATGCCTTACTTTATACGCCGTTATTTGTCGGTTTCTTGGGTGTTAGGAAAGCAAATAATCAATCAAAAAAATACTTTTATTTTCATTTAATAATAAATATGTTTATTTCGATATTTAATGATTTTTTTTTTAATTTCATTTTTTCAGGTTTGGACAACATTCATTCACCAAAAAAGATATAATGCCAGATAATTAACATTTTGGTATCATATCTAGGCATTGTACTCGGTACTATGCAAGTAGGTTTATATGGCATCAATATTGTAGTATGGAACTGTATTTAGGTAATTATGTAGTGTATACATTTCTGCAGACTTTACCATGAAATGAATACAAGGCGTTGCTTTAATGTAAAAAAGATTTTCTGATTCACTATTCAAAAATGTTTATACCATTTTGTAATAATTTTGTTCATCTTTTTTAGGTTTGAATGAAAAACATCAGCTAAAAGATCAAAAACTTTGTTATTATACAGGGCGAGTCATTTATCGTGACATGTCCAAATATTATGAAAACAAAGCATGTGGCAAACAAATGTATTGGACAAACATTGTTTGCATATAAGGGGCCTTTTCAATGGTACTATTGTCATTGAGCTTGAAATTAATTTTCACGAAAATCCCATTGTTAAATTTCAACAATGCGTTGTAGGTATCAAGTGATATTTAGAAAGTTGTAACAATGACCCCATTTAGTCCGAATCCACTTTTGTTTAATTCATTTCCAACAATGCAACCGAAATAAAAATTGATACAACAATTGATAGTAAAACGCACGCTGCCCCTACAAGAGCTTATCTGCAAGTCACCCATGCTATTCAGTGGAGTTATTTTAGTTCATAGTTATTATTATTATGCATGTTTAAATTTGTATTTAAATTAACCATTTAACAACTGAAATAACTCCACTGAATAGCATGGGTGACTTGCAGAGAAGCTGTTGTTGGGGCATTGTATCAATTTTTATTTCGGTTGCATTGTTGAAATAAATGAAACAAAAGTGGATTTTGGCTAAATAGGATCGTGGCTACAACTTTCTGATCTAAATATGACTTGATACCTACGATGCAATTTTAACAACGGGATTTTCGTGAAAATTAATATCACGTAAAACAGTATCATTGGAAAGACTTCTTCATATGAAAACAATGTTTGTCTAACACATTTGTTCGTGACATGCTTTGTTTTCATAATATTTGTTTGTGTCACGATAAGCGATTCACCCTATATGTTATCTTATTATTTAATATATTTTTCAAAAACCATGTTGCATTGGTATTGTATTTAGATTGCTAGAATCAAGCGGAAATTAGCATTATAAAGGCTGATAAAAGAGTGAAAAGTTAACATGTCGGAAATATGTTCACATTTCATTTTGTATTGACAAGTTAATGAATGTACTTTGACATTCATTGATAAGTTATTTTTATTGTTACTTTTATTGTAAGTTGATATGCTATTTTCGTTGTTTGGTATTGCAGTTAGCAATTTAATTTTTATCAAAAAAATATCTTGTCTTTTCAAGGTTCTACCAGTTCATACCTCAACCTGATATAATTGTAGGTTAAAGACAACATCGTGTTTATGTAATGCCAACGTCTGAGAAGTAACAGGCTCCATTTTGCTTGCATTTCTGTAGTGTGCAGTCTTATCGAATGACGTCCAATATCTGTTAAGTATGTTTTATACATTACTGGGGAGATGTAATGCCTTTATACTAGACAATTGGAATTTTTCGGCAAAAGTTTGCCTATTTGCTCAAGAAACTGACCATGCATACACCTTTGATCCATTGCCGACTGGTGGTCTTAGTCTTGTTGTTTATTTACATTTATTCCAATTTTGAGCATACTGTATAAAGTAACTTCTTGAAACCTATTAATAACTACACTTGAACGTTTCCTTGGAAATTTTTCTTCGTCGCGTGGAAACTGATACGTTTCCTGTTGTCGCAAAATTTACACCATTCAACTGATATATTTCTTCTTGTTGTTGTTAAATTTACATTACAATAGGAATTTCAGATACCTACTTCTTTTAATTTGCCGTGAAGTGAGGTTCATGTCAGGTGAGATTTTTCACAATATCGTATAATAAATAAATCACTACTCTATTTATTTATAATGTGATAATAACTTGCTCCTGGTTGATTTGCAGTTTGAGTAATTTTCATCAACTTTTCATTTTATTCTTTTCAAGGTCATTAGAAAATAGTGCTATCAATGAATGGCAGAATGAAATAATTCTTAGCCAAGGATATTGCTGAGGTGAGAAATTTTAAGATTTCTTTAGCTCCTATACAGGGTGATTCAAAAAGAATGATTTATCATTACATTATATTTTTTATTATCATTGATATTAATTTTTAATAATCCATACAGACAAAACACAAAATAATTTACTTTGTTTTGCAGTGCTATCCTAGCCTTAAAATTGGTACTTAGTAGCATAAGCATCTAAACTGAAGCATTCATATGTGTTATTCATGTATCCATAACACATGGATGCCCCCATTGCACATGTTAACTAATAAATAGACCATTTTCCCTGAATAAGAAAACTTTTGAATTAACCAGTAAATTAGTGTAGAAAGCCTGTAGTATTTCCATTGTTGGTTATTTATCATTATTGATTGTTAAATCATATTGCATATACTGTATCATTATAGCATGATGTCATTATTATAATTTCATTATATTATTATTATTAGGTTTTTCTTATCTTACGTCGCATTTTAGTTTGCATAATCTTTAGTTCAATGGATTAAATAAATGCAGTCAAACTCTGTTATAACGAGTTTCAAAGGATATTGTGCATTACATCTATGAATCATAGATATTATTTGTTATACCCATGCTCTTGTTTTAATCATGAGAGCTATTTATAGACTGGTTTCGCCTGAAGTTAGTTTTATGATAATGTCAACCATTTTTTGTTTTATCTGATAAAAGATAAAATAATTGTGAAATATCAGGTAACTTGCATTATGGTTGCAATAAAATATTCATTCTGTGCTTTTATTCATCACTCATAGGCATGGGAAACACAAATGTAAGAATCCGGCAGCGCCGACAACGTTCCTTCAAGATTGGTGGTAGAAAATCTTGTGCTTCTTCCATTGCAGATGAGGTAAGTAATATAGTATAAAGCTATTTATCTAATTTTTGTTGAAATTTACTCATTGAATCTTATTTTAAATGTAACGTGTTAACAACAACTGGGCATTTGCAACAAGTGGCAGTGTTAAGTTTTAGTACTTTTCAACACTGCCACATCATACTTTCAGTATGATGTGGCAGTGTTGAAAATATGTGATGTAGTATAAGTCTGGCAAATGTGATGTAGTATAAGTCTGATGTAGTGTGATAACAGTGTGATAACAATGTGATAATGATAACAGTGTGATGTAGTATAAGTCTGGCAAATGTTTCAAAAGTCATCACCACATTTGTTTCGCATATGACTTTTTTTATATACACTTTTAACATAAACTTCCCTTCAGATATCCTCATGGCACAAGATATCCCCAAGAAGTCATAATCAATTTATTCATATTGAAAATGGTTAGCCTTCAATTATCTGAAAAATTATAATTCCCCACAAAAACATTAATAAAAACTTTTTAGTTACTTCTAATGAGATGATTTTGATTTTTGAGATACTTTATACATGAATTTAAATTAATATATTTGATTGTAATATAGGAGAGTGATGTCATTTCATTCACAAGTCAGCTCTCTGAAGCAATAAATCCTGCATATTTGGAAGAACTTGTACATTGTAAGTAGAATTATTAAATACATATTGAATGTTTGTGAAACGTTTAGCAACTCGCATCAGTTACCTTCATTAAAAATTATTACAGTATTGTGGCTGGATAATAATTATTGCATAATTATTACTAGCAGATAATATTATGAAATATTGAGACTGTTATAAATTTTACGGTTCTCTACTTGATAAAAATACTTTACACGTCACCATGTTTGTAAAATTATTTATACTGATGTTGATGTATAATTCATGTAGCCCGGAAATGCATTGTGTATTTGCATACCTACAGCGATTATGAGGCCTTAGGCTTATGCATTTATGTGACTTTACCCTGTGTTATCGCAGAAGGAAAACTATTATTGCTTTTATAATTATTTTATTTCATAATATCAAAATCATATA
>JAQIWH010004165.1:0-17686 GCA_034695005.1 Cryptops parisi | reverse complement strand
ACAACTATAAAACTATAAAACAACAGTATTACTCAACACAGAAAAATTCTATTCATAAACATTTTCTTGTTTTTTTTATATAAAGGTTATTAAAATTATCATAAATCATTACAATATTAATTACATTAAATACAATGTTACATGTTATATGTACAAATGAAAGGAGTTTTCCGCAGGTAAGTAGACAATGTGTTCCAAATCTGGATACCGTTCAGTAGAAAGCGTCTATACCATCTGGAAGAATTGAATCAATCAAACACGAATTTGAACCATTGCATCCCCCGGGTCGAATCAGAGATGTCTAGGTATTCGTGAATAAAATTAAGTGGGGGTCTCGAGTTATTTAATATAATGTCGATTTCAAGTAACCCTGAATAGAATCATTTGTTTAACAATTTTTTTCGATTTAAGAAAATTTGTCATATTCCAAAAAATTAAATAGTATTCTAACGATTCTATTACCGGTATAAGCAATTTGCATCCTTTTGATCTTAAAGGTGTTAGCATCACCCCACAACGTGATTCCATAAATTAGCGTTGAGTTAATTTTTGTTTTTAGATATGTAATTTTTTTCTCTAAAAGAGAGAATATTTTTACATCTATTCGCAACATATGCTTGTGAGTTAATTTTAGCAAAACGTTTTTCAGTGTGAGTAGAGCGAATATCAAATTATTGTCGAACCATACGCCCAGTATCTTGATGGGGAGTGACTCGGGTGGGGAAGGGTTTGACAAAGTTAAGCAATGGGTTTCAACTAATAGTTTAACAGCTGATTGTGCATGTCACACTAATTTTACAATACAATACAATCAAATTTTTCATATATAGTGTAAACAGAACAATAAAAATATATAGAAGAATAGTACTTTTATGCAATACATAATGCGTACAGGTAGTATGCATATTGTCAAAATTAGTGCGGGCGGCGAACCGATAACGAGCGTATTAAGAAGGCAGGTTTTTTTCCGAATCCTCAAAATGGACCACAAAAGGAGGAGGTTAAGAAGTGACCTTTAAACTTGTCATTCAGTTACAATCTCTCTCCACCGCCTCGACAAACTGCCCACGAGGTGATAACCCCAACCCTCGAGATAGACCTCCCACGCACCGACAGGCGCTTCGGTCGTCATTTCGAATCGCTGGACTGCCACTCTCAGCTACGGAATACCAGTCGAACGCTAATTGTTTTTTCGCACTCACACCAAAACCGATAAACCACACAACGCATCCCTCTTCTCTCCGCACACACATCGTAAAACGCGCTTCATCCGTAGAACCATGTGAAGAAGACGGGTCTTTTCGCCCATTATTTCGATTTTGTGCGTTTAACCCATGACATATACCATACTAATATGCTATAGTTCAGTATATATAGTATGTCATGGTCCAATGTAGATTCATAATAATGTTTTGAATTTGATCCCTGGGACCGTTAAATAAATGGGTAATCATCTCTACTAAACAGACGAATGCAACAAGAGTTAAAACAACCAACTGCTTAATGAAAACAGCTTTCTCGCTATATTTGACGGGCATAAAGCTAGTAATAATAATAATAATAATAATGTGATCCTCCGACTTCTAGGCAACCAAAAAAAGAGTGCTGCTAACCAATAACGAGATCGACGATGAACCGAGAAAGACTATGCAAGACGATTCTTAAAACCATCTACGTAATTTCCTATTGCATAAGGAGCTCGTCGGCCCGCCGCCAATGGGTAAGCTTGACGAAGAACGAGAGTAAAGGTGCGTTTATACGATGATAGTTTTGGCGATAGTGCTGTCATGACAGCGACAACTAACTTCGTCTAAATGAAGCTTTATATACAGTAATATCCAAATATTATCGGAATATGTTTCAATTGCAAAAAAAAAAAAACATTCAGAATTAAATATTAAAGTTGACAATAGACATCATTTACACGAAGATAACTGAGGCTATAGTCGAACTATCGTCACTATTATCAAACGCGCCTTAAGTTCGGTTTGGTCCGGGGGGGAGGAAGTGGAGTTTTCACACTAAGGTGTCACCCGACGTGATTAAAAACAAAAAATACATTACGCGTCGAATTGTTAACCTCCTCCTTCTTGAAGTCGGATAAAAATAGTTGTTAAGCGTTGAAGGACTTCGTTCTGTCTTCGATTCGTGGCAAGTGTAATTCTTCTTGCGTCAATCCAAGTGAGTTCACCTCACCCCCTCAAATTTTTCTTTTTACGTGTTGAGATATACTTAGAGGAAACACAAATTTCAAATTTTAATATCTTTGGATCAACAGTTATGAAGAGGTAAAACTCGAAGTGACCCCTCTCCATACTCCAGTAGAATTGTTTTAAAAACGAATAGAAGTTGGTTCAAGTGTTATTTTAAAGGGGAGAAACAGAGGATTCAGTGAATGTAGTAAAAATATAAAAACGTATAATTAATGTAAGGTGATCTTCAAAAGAAAAATTCAAATCCAAATTTAGGAGGTTTACCACCAGATAGTTTCAACCCCCAAAAATTACGTAGTCACCTCGAACAATAGTCTTACAATATACAAAAAATCTTAAACATTTTATTTTTTGTTTTCCCATAATTAATTATTCTAGATGGCGTAACATACGCTATACGCCACCTAGCGGCGGCGTGTGTTAGCTCTGTGAACATACACCGTCTAGCGGCGACGTATGCTTTCCGTGGATATCATTGTTCACCCTGGTTGCTATAGTAAACCTGCGTGGATTTAGAACGTGGTGCATACTTAAGAGCATCATATTAATAAAAATTATTGCATTTTTGGTTGAATTTCTGTATAAATATGTTTTTCAGGTGGGCTAGCAAAACTTTGTTATTTTGTGTTCCCCTCCCTCCCAGAAATAAACTTGTCAGCGAGGGAACAGGGAAGCTAACGAAGTTTATCCTCCTGAAAAGCATTATTATACAATTAATTAATGAAACAATTATGAGAAAATAAAAAATATTACCCCTGAAATTTGTATATTATTTTCCTTAATAATACTAGTACGGCAGTTGTGTGAACGGTAAGCTTCACTCCGTTAGCAATAAAAGTAAAAATAAAATAATTTTTAAATAAACAAAATAAATACTGGTAGTGAATACATCTGTACTGGTGCAGATGAAAAAAAAAATTCGCCAATATGCGATCTTAACTTAACCTCTGAAGTTTAAATTTTAGTTGGTATTCAGTAAGATAGTCTTCGTTTCTCGTCATTAGGACATCAAAGAGCTGAGCCTTCTGAACTGAAGATGAATTGAAGCTGAGCCTCAAAATCGTAATACGTATGACGATTTATTTTCATTTACAATTCATATATTTTTATTTATATTCTAAACAGCATAACATTCAAAGAAAACATATTGAGAAGACAATTGGCCAACATGATCTATCATGTGTTATGCCCCACCACACAATAGCAAGTTAGCTGTACTTCAAATTCAAAAAGACAAGAGAAAAATAAACAACAACTAAATAAGTACAAAAATAAAAGATCAAACACCACAAAATAAAAACAACTACCAACACGACATAAATCAGTCTCCTACATACCAAACATTTTCCAAAAAATTGATATTTCATAAAAGTATTCGTGTACAATTTGTATACATTCGTGCCTATATTGGCAATATATATATATATGCATTTGGATTTCCCTACAATACCATCTGGAAGAGTCTCCCATTGTGTATCAGAAAACTCCCCTTCACATGCGACATCTCAACGGTAAAACTCATTGCACCCATTTTAGAAAATCACTTTTCATTCACATTTCGTTTTGTAAATCGTTAAATGTGATTCTCACTTGAGCGTATACGCGACGTTTTGGTTCGAGCCACCATGTGGCTCGACTTACCCCCGCAAGTCAACTTAATTGATTAACCCTGTTCGGTTGTGTGTTTATTTTGTATTCGATTCTAGTGAATTGTTTAATGTGAAATAAATAAATTAATTAATAAATATGTTTCGAGCCCAAAGCGCGGCGTATACGTCCTAGTGAGAACCACGCTTTGCTTTTAATTTTATACATAAAATTTATACATTAATAATGTATAAATTTCATACATTTTATACAATACATAAAAAGTTATAAGGTTAACTACGTGACGTCACTCTTATATTTGATTTGATTTGATTCGATTTATTTGCGGTCCGATGACCAATACAGGAAATACAAAGAACATTCTCTATGTAAACACAGTAACACATAACAGTAAACATAATTATATGTTTTTTCCTTTTGTTATATCATTTACTTGTACCGTTTTTGTCCCCTTGTTCGTTTAGAACGTTTTTCAATAAATAAATAAATAAATAAATAATATATATTCCACTAATAATATATATTCCAAATAAATATTTTCCATTGTTTTTATTTTGTTATATGTACAGTGTTTTGGTCCCTTGGGACTGTGAAATTTTAAATAAAAATAAAAATAAAAATAAATAAAATAAATATAATTGCTTATCAAAGCTTTTAAAATCAATATGTGGTTGATCAGCAGTAGTTGCAGCATGCTTCCGCAGCCTGCATGGTAACGCATTCCATGCCAAATATGAATTATAAGGATATCTATTTTTAACTGAGTATTGACATATATTTGTTATATTTGCATACGTCCCAGAGAGACACACAACTCCCATACAAACTAACAATATGGCTAAAGCTAAGTGAGTTTATTATACAAACTAACAGTCAGCATGACTTAACTTTTATGCGGAAATTCCAGAGTCATATACTAATGCACACCCAACACGTCCTTTTGTACTGATAGTTTGGCCCTCACTGGGATGCAATAAATTAATGATCAATATTAAAAAAAAACAACCATCTTGACGGGTGAACTGTCTTGCACAGCACACGTATCGCGGCTGATCACCCACGAAGAGCGACCAAGTCAGCTGTTCGGCCTTTTATCTCGACGATCGAGTCGGACTGGGATTGAAATTTAAAGGCCAACGCGAGACGAACCACCCAACGACCTTTTAAAGAGCGCGTGGAGTCGACCACCGATGATCCGCATGGACGACCCAGTGGCGCCATCGAACGACGAAAGAAACCGACCGAAGAGCCAGTTTTCGAGGAGGCAAAAACGAATCTCACAGACGGCGACGAAACCGAACGAAGAATGGCTACTGTATCTGCGTTTACCACGAGTAGCGTGGCTTTCACGAGAGCCTCTTCGAATAATGGCCAAACGAAGAGAAGGAAAGCGATTCGAGTCCATATCGTCTTGTTTAGAAGCAGTCTCATCCTCAATCTGACAACGATCGACCGGCGATGAGAATTCGAGGGTGTTCGCGCGCGGAGGGCCCAACGATCCGCCTCGGCGCTCCAAGAAGAAAAAAAGGCAACATCAAACGAACAAAAAGCGAGAACGCCTCGTTTCGTCGGCCAAGTCGTCCCGGATGAAACGAAAACGCATCGATCGACTGAGGCGGATTCCAAAGCGAACACCCGTCCGTCCTTCACCACCAGATAGATCCGCACCCACCCCCGCTAGTCGTCGTCGTTTTGTTTCCGTCACGCGATGAATGCGTCTTGCGCGCGACTCGCACAGCTGCAACTGGCAGCAGCGCTTCCGCAACGCCCACGCACTCCTCTCCCCCATGTGTCGCCGTCGTCGACGTTTCTTCCCCTCCCTTTCCCATCTTCTACTATATTGTATACTATTATAGGAGCTCTTGGAGCGCCTCCCCCCGTTTCTTCTTCTTGTCGTCGTTGCACGTCGTTCTCTCACGTCCATCGCTTTCTTTTCCCCCACCCACTGACCCCCCCGCCCTAACTCGGTCCTCTTTCTCTTGGGTCGTGTTCGCGGCTCCCACCGCCGCTGGCCACCCATCCATCCATCCATCCCTTCATCGAATGCCCGGTTAGGTAAGAGAAAAGACGAGAAAGAGTGAATGAGCGAGCTAGAGAAAGAGAGAGTGACCAACGGCTACGTCACACGCGGGCGCGGTGTCCGAAGACCAAAACCGGACTCGGTGGCGATAAAAACAATTCGGAAAGAGGGACCAAGCCACCATCGACGGCGATCGATTTCTACGCACGCCGTAACCCAGCGAACGAACCAACTATTAAATACAAATAAACATCGGGGTCGACTGGGTGTTTCATAGGGGTCGATGGCATGAAGAAGCAGATTTCGAGTCCTGCCCTCATGTCGTTCAAAGCACCGAGTCATCGGAAATAGCAAAAAAAGACAGACAAAACAAATAATAAAATAAAAGTATTTTATTTTATTTATTTTAAAATTTCCCTATCCGAAAGGATCACAATTCCTCCAGCCATTGCTCAGCGACGATGAGCCGGACGAGACGAGAACGCAACGGAGCATGACGGAACGATATTCGTCCTCCTCGTGGACATCGCCCACGAGCGATCGATGACTCGCTCGTACGTAGCGTGGTCATCCGCTTGCTCGTCGCCGAAAAAGATGCGACGAATTTTCGACACGCGAACAGAAAGCATCATCAACAACGTTCCAGAATAAAAACGATAGCAACTTCGTCAATTGCCTCTGCCCATTTTGACCCGACGCTTATTTTGGCTACCTTCCTCATTGCTGCCCTCGTGTGTTTGGCGACGTGGTGCTGGTCCCCGCGTCGTGGCTGGTGCCGGTTGTCGTGTTGGTCGTCCTCCCCCTTCCGGTCGTGCCAACCCTTTGGGAGCTCCTTCAACGCGTTTCCAGCTATTCAACTGACTGACCAGCACCATCGGCGCGCGACCTCCGACCCCGGGTCCAGTGGACAGCCTCGCACCCTCTGCCACCGGTTCTCCGGCTTCGGCCCGTGGGACCCACCGACGTTTCGACCTCCCGTCATGGACCCGTCCGTTTTTTTCAATGCCACCATCGCCAATGGCGACGATTATTATTTATTTACTTATTTATTGATTGAAGTGTCACGATGTGACAGGTACAATGATATGATGTATACAAAATGAACACAGGAAATTGAAACAATGAAAAAATAAAATTGACAATGATAGCTAAACAAAACAAGACACAAATCAAAAATAAAACAAGCTAAAGTCGTAAAATCGAATTAAAAGAGATGAAAGACGTTTAAAATGAAAGATGGGGGAGGTGTGGATATTAATGTTAAGAAATTTTTTACATCGTTCATCAGGTGTTAACCGTGCATGATGCATTTTGCACCACTGCACCCATAGATTCTAGTTCAAACAAACAAACAAAGTGACACGTAATCTTTATAAACTAGTATTCAACTCAAATTGAACTTTCGCGATTTTTCTTTTATACAATTGAAATAATTAATGATAGTAGGACGGGTAAAAACTTGACCGTGCTGCACATAATATAAGGCCTTTCGACCCTTTCGTTGAATGATAACCTAAGAGGTGCAAGATTTAGTTGCGACTGAAAAAACCAGTAATTGATAATAGTTACAAGTTATATGAGGTATAAAAGATAAGCGTTTGAATCTATAATCAAACTTAGGATATATATTGTTTCGAAAACTTTGGTTTGTTTCCCTGTAATATAACACGTCATTGATTTAATTGCATGTTACTCTTAGAGTACTACGACTTCAATGATATTATGATCTTTATAATCATCGTAATCTTGAATATCGTTTCTTTTAGTTTCATTGTAAACGGTCCTAAAAAACCACAAGAAATATCTAGAATCTGACAGTGAAAGAAACAATACTAAAAATATATGATTCAACAACATGATGAAATCGAAAGTATTAAAAATAAAGACAAACTGCTGACAAACAGAAAAATTGTGACATTAAAAAAGTGTTGCCATTTTAGAGCCCCGTATTACTCCTCTTTTAGATGAATATTTAATTTAAAATTCAAACATATAAATAAATGATAATTTTATTTTTTACATGAAATCTACAATCTACAAACAGATCGTATGTCAGGTAGTTACATAACTACATAGCATGTAGTCTAAAAACAGATAAAGTATATCACGACGACCAATTGCTCTGCAATTAGTCACCTAATAATTTGAATTGTAGGGATTGTATCGAAGTCCTTAGAAAGATCTGACTTGATCATTCTACAAAGGAATCCCTTTATTCTGACACGTCTGATATCAGCATTTCATTGATAATGAACGGGTGGACAGACATCGAGGAAAACGGACCCATCGACCGAGTGACCAAGAAGGTTTTATTAATTAAGTAATTTATTTATTTAATTTATTTATTTAACAGTCCAACAGAGCCAAATTACAACTAAAGTTTTTACTTAACATTCCACTACTGTATTCGCAACCTTGTGACATTGTACTATTCGCGTTCTACTGTTCTCACCCTTTCAGAATTCGCAAATTAGCTGACAATCAATATAAGTACTGTAAGCTTTTGCGTTTTGATAAGGTCCTTTATCGCCATATCAATTAAACAAACTTCACCATTTCATTTATGTTATTTTTTATACCAGTGTATAAATTGTTTTCTGAATGTTTGTAATAGTATTTAATCTACACAGATTGCAAAAAAACAAAACAAAATAAAACAGATTAGATGCAAAAACACAGGTTTATAAATAAGATAAAAGAGCAGCATCGAGTTAGCGTGGGATCTCGGTCACTCTCCCTCGCTTTGCGTTGCATTCGACGAGCGGATAAAAGAAAAAGGGTGCTTGCTATGTAGCTACTCGTCACGGGGGTGGAGAGGTGGGTCGGTGATGGTCATCAACGAGGACTCCCTGTTTTCACTACTTTACTTCCTCCTCTTCCACTCGATCGTTGTTGTTGTTGTCGTCATCGTCGTCTCCTTCTTCTTACGACTACTCCTTTTTGTAGTGGGCGTGGGAAGAGAAAGTGACCAACAGCTTCATCGTCAAAGACGGAGATGAAACTCCCGTCTGACCGATGCACCGCCGCCTCCCAGGATGACAAGAACCGGCTCGCGTCACGCCTTTTAAGTCACTCGTTAGTAATGTTATTTGTACCATATTTGTTTTCATTTACTCGTTTTCGGCCGTCAGGAACCAATACGCAATTGTGTTGCATTTGAACTTGCCGTGTTCATCGGTTCTATCTTGATATGTATTGCGAAAATTGTGGCAAGGCATTGTAATGGTGGGACATACAACAACGCTTAGTTAATCACATCCGAAGTAGAATCCTTGAGTACATACACACTTGCTCTATCGATCTTACCATTGTTGGAAGCACGAGTGGAAGGCTACTGTTGGACTTCGCTGGAGACCGGTCGTTGCATTCGATTTGACGTCCTCTATACTTGTAGTTGCAAAACGTGCAGCAAATTATCCTAATTTGCAAATGAACTTGATGTTTGCACGCTGTTTCGAACTGTGCGAACTGAATGACGAACGTTCAAGTCTACCTCAAACGGAACAGCAGTAACGGTAATGCACACCGAAACGTGTTCACACCTGTTGCACCTACGAAGGGTTTCTCTCTGTGTGCCTCTTTCCGTGCAAGATTGTTTTCATCGACAACAATTAAAAACACACGTAGCGATGTAGCACAAAAGAATAACATAACCATAACCACGCGAGTGTATACAAAGATGAATATTAAAAGGAGAATTAAAATGCATCCTCATGTGCTATAGCACGGGTTACTTTTTCGTTACTATAAGTATTTCTTCTCAAGTGAGATATAGGACAATGTCTTGCCTAGTATTGCAAGTGACGTGATTATAAAGCCATATTAAATATGATCAGAATATCCGGGGCAATCTAATGGTGCTATTTTCATTGACCTTGAAATTAATTTTCAAAGAAATCGTTTTGCTACGTCGAAAAAAAGAACATGAGTGGTATCAAAGGTCATTTTGTCACATTCCAGTGTCTGTTACATTTATTTCCCACTTATTCACCCCCTAAATAAAAATTCAACCAACAATAGTGATTAAAATGCACCATGCTGATAGCAGCTTCAGTGCAGATCACTGATGCTATGCAGCAGAGTGATTTTTCTTGTTCACATGGTTTAATCTATTTTAAATACGATTTTAAATTTGTCTAAAATTTTTTTTTTGCTGCATAGTTTGAATGACCAACAGAGAAGCTCTTGTAGCAGCCTCTTGTCTTATAATCACTGTTTCAGCTTTTATTCGGTTAGATTGTGAGAAATAAATAAATACATAAATCGACACTAGATTGTGACTACATGAACTTCCTAAATATAACTTGGTAGCTACGACTCATAGTTTTCGATGTGACAATGCGATTTTCTTGAAAATTAATTATGCCCCTTAAACTCGTATGCCCCAACACAACACCACCCGCAACACTCAAAGCTGTAAACTTCCACGTTTCTATTAATACTCCTCCCGATGTCGTTTTAATACAGTACTTTGGCAGTTGAGAGTTGCCTACTAGAATACGGAAAATTTATTTTAAACCGCTGAACAATTTTAAAACAAATAAATAATTAGTATAAACAGTATATCTATTTATATACTTACTGCCCCTTGTCTGAGAAAAATCATTGTCGATCCTGGATATCATTAGCGGTAATAAATGCAAGCATGCAGATATTGTAATGGATTATTGTAATGGGATTTAACAAGCAAAAATGCACACTGTTGATTGTATACTTTTAATTAAGTTTTTTGGTGTTGCATTTTATTATTTTAATATTTCTTTGTTGTCCTTATTTTGTACAAGGACAAATAACAAATAAATAAAATTACCCAAAATCTGTCATTCATCGTATGGGGGGAATGCTTTGAATTCACGGAGGTTTACCATAACAACGTAAGGGTAAATAAACAATGATATCCACGGGGTTCATAACAACGTGAGTGTAAATTTAAATAACAACAACGAACTACAATGATGGGGAATTTGCTCACTATTCAAGTGACAGACAACAAAACTCCTGTTACAGAGTAATATTTTCGTAATGGCAAATGATAACCTAAATGGCTACTTTTACGTAGACGCATAAGCGCGTAATGGGTGTTGCGCTAAACGATGGTTGAATGTTTAGCCCCATGGATGTAATTGTTTTAGGGGCGATCTTCACCCCTGTAATAGATCAGGGCCAACAAGATTTGTAACAGGATTTTTGTTGTCATCCTGCTTATTGTTTATTCTGTAGTTCCTGATAGATGTGTACGTTACCGTACCACCACAAACGTAACCAATAACTGATTTTTAACCAATAACTATTTATTGCCCGTTTAAAAAAACCGATTCATATTGAGGCATCATTCTAATGGAATAAATGATAAATTTGCAAACAACACATATAATAAAAAGAAACAATGATAAAATGAAAAATATATGGAGTATATGACAAGCTATTAACAAGCGCGCGTACTTGTGAGGTAGCTCGAAACTTGTAATGATTGAAATAAATGGCGTGAGACAACAAACAAGAACGAGTGATGGAATTTGGCTTGAGGTTGTCGATGAATTGTGGAGGAAAGTGCATCGCATGCAGGAATGAAAGAGAAAGGAAAATCGTCAAAGAGACGCGAATCGTAGTCGAGCGGGTTCGAGGGAGAAAAAAAAAGAAGAAAGCGAGTGGACGACAAGTTACCCGGGGTGAAAATAAAGTACCGTTAAACGTTATTTATCGTTGTTGTGTTAGATTTTGAGATTATTATTAGGGATTAAGATAAGGATGCAGAAACAAACAAATGATAAATTGATTTTTTTTTTTAAAAACATACAGGGTGATCCAGTAACATCTGTCAAAACTTTACAGGGTGGTAGGGGGGGCACCAAAAACGTCCATATAAACTTATGTCCGAAAATGCTTCGTTTGTGAGTAGTTTGGCCTAATGGTTGTAAGTCGCTGATATCACGATTTGTTGGTATTACAACCAATGGCCTACTAAACTATAGTCTGTCATTCGCAAGCGAAGCATTTCCGGACATAGGTTTATATGGACTTTTCGTTTGTGATAGTGACCCAATACTTTAACAACGTAATTAAGTCTAGTTATTATTAAGTCATTTCTGAATAGCTGAATGTTGTTCGTTATGTCCTTGTTAACTGGTCATGTTTGGTATGTATTCGGTCCTACAGAACTGTACCAAGAGGAAACAAAAATTAACTAGGACGAATCTTCATATTATTTTCGTCCATTTTCTTTTTTTTACCCTTTTTTCTTCGTAAGCCCTTATCGGTGACATCATGGGTTAAGTATCCAAGTTTCTCCAACACTCACACCACCTACGATGGACGTAGCTAGCGTATTTCTAAAATGTCACTTCGTTTTCTATATCAACGACTGGATCCTATTCATTTGGAGGACATCCCTACCCAACGAACGGTTCTTTTCATCCCATTCTCGCTGCTGAATGGATTCCTTCTTAAACCCTTGACACTCGTGGGACTTTTAGCCTTCATCCCTAGAGAGCGAAGCGAGAGAGTACTCTTCCTTCCCGCCGATGATGATTCAGGAATAAAAGAGTAAATACAGCTATACTGTAGTGTAGGCCTACTTTTTCATTTTTCGACACTGACCGTGTTAGAGTCTCAACGGCTTGAATGTACAGTAGTTTCTTCTTCCTTCCAAAAATTCCGGAGACTACTTCTAAGAAACTTTGAACAATATCGCAATGACATTTTTTAGCACTTGCAACAATGTACCATATAAAGAAGTAATGAGATATTTGTCGACAAAATAAATCTGTTTTTTTTCTTTTAATTAACAAAAAAATCACGAGTTATTTCCGAAATGGACGCGTCACCCTTCGGCTCGGCATTGTTCGTCTTTTCTCTACGTGACGAAAAGAAAGTGTTGTGCGTTTCGCATCGAAAGCTACTCGTAGATCGCTGCCACGTTCCGATCCCGTCCTAATTAGAATCTACCGTGATCGCGGATAACCGTCTTCCCACTGCGTAACACCTCTCTACGATCCCCCTCCTTTCTCTCTCGTCACGAGGCCAATGGGAAACATTTTAATGGACGACGGTTGAAGTTTAAAGGCAAAGGTGCAGCAACGATGACCCTTGACGGGGGAGGGAGACGCGGTCAGCGACGGGGAAGGAGAAAGGGGTCACTTTGGGACGGAAGCGAATGAGAAAAGAAAGAGCAAAGGGAAAACGGAACAACGGCTCGAGGAAAAGAGAAAGCAACGAGGGACGAAGGGAGAGAGCGAGCGAACGCGCAACAAGGCCGCTTTCCCTTTCGCTCGGCGCCCCGGGGCAAAAAGTGGTCTCGCGGCTCAACTGACCACCACCTCTCCTCCCCCGTTCTCGTTGTCGGGACCGTCGCCACACCGCCAACCACTCGTGGCCGGTATTATTGAGGGACTTGGTTTGGACAGTGTCATCGGCCGAAGAAGCTCCAAGCCAACGCAGCGACATAATAGTCACGCCGTCCGTCACGACCTTAACCCCTCTGCCCCCCCCCCTTTTTTCCTACTGAGGTGCTTGGCCTCGCGCTTCGAAACGTGTGGCTGAAGGGCTCTTCTCTGTCGGCACATCCTCCTCTATTTCCGGAACGGGGAATCCAGCCAGGGAAAAAAAGGAACGACGACGACAGCTAGCGCCCGCGGCCGCTTCGTCTCCGCGTGCCGGCGTCTTTGGCCGTCTCGGGAATTTCTTCGCAACGCTACGACGACCGTGACCGGCGAAAAGGTCGATGACAAATTCCGCGCCCTTTTCGAAATGCCTTCGTCGTCACTCGCTGCCCTCAATCCTCCCCCCTCGGGACAAAGCGCCGTCCAGCTTTTACTCTCCGATGCGAGCATCGTCAAGTCTCGCTCATGAAAACCTCGGGATTGGAGCTCGATTCTCACCCCCCCCCCCATGGCCTAGTTTCTTTTTCGATTAGACATTAATCGCCGCGATTTATCGAACATCCTCCCACGCCTAGTCCATCTCATCACCGACGCGAACTCGCATTGCGCGACGTCCCAAAAAAGGAGACGGCAATTGGCGGCGCGAAGAAACCGTCGCCACCATCCAATTGCGGCGGACCGAAGAACTTTGAGTTGGAGGGGCCATCCGAGGGTTGCTAGGGCGATGCGACTCCTCTTTAGCGTCGAAAAAGGGTCCGAGGAAATAAGTCAAAGACGTCTTCCAACGAAGACGCACCGAACCGAATAAACTTAACCCTTCCCAGGGACAAGCCGGAGGGTGAAGAAGAAAAAGATGAAGAAAAAAAAAAGCAGGAGGCAGAGGGTTAAAAAAAAGGGTTACCCAAGACGAAGAGACCAGCATAAGAAAGGCGAAGAGGAAAAGAGTCGTCGTCGTCGTACCCCTTTTTTTCTTTCTTCAACTGACGTCACCTGCTTCCGAGGCGTCTGGAGCTGATGGCTGCGTTCTTTCTTTGTTGCCAACACGCATAAAAAACGAAAGGGTGAAGAAACGAGCTCTTTTTTTTCCTCCTCGTCTCCGCGCCAAAGGGCTAAAAACGGAGGTGAGGGAGCCGAGAGCACCCAAAAAATGGTGCAAAAAAACCGGGTCACTCCTTCGGTCCCGCGGGGACGAGAATTTTTTTATTCTTTTTTAGAACGCAAGTAAGCGCATCACCCTTCGGTGCCGCCGTTCGGTACACACCGTTCCCAGAGGAACCACCACCGCCGACACCTAGCCACGTCTAGGACAAAAAAAAACCACCACGACGAGACGCCTCCTCCTCGTTTTCCTCCCGACCAGCGAGCCCAGTGGTCGAATCGATCAACATGCTCCAACGCCTCCGCCCGATAACCCCCCCCCCCCCCTCCTCCCCTGAAAATCCACCCGCAACAATTTGAGAGGAGCGTCTCAACACCTTATACCTTCGCGACGGCCGGGTCCGAACCGAGAAAGGTCACGTTCTCGTGAGACGAGAAATCGGGGTCCGTTCCTCTTCATCATTCTCACTTTTTTTCGCCTTGTCGTCCGTCGCCACGAAGGAGAGGGTTAGCATTGCTTTTTTTTCCTCATCGTTCACCCCAGAGACGACTATCCTTTGAGACCTCGTGCAAAGGTTGATGACGGCAACGGTGGCTTGGGAGCCGCGGGGTGAAAAGGGTTCCATGATCGAAAAAAAAAAAGGAGAAAAAAACGCACCCACGAATGGAAAGCTAACGCTACCTCCGAATACTTTTTTAACCCCTTCTTCTTTTTTCGTCAAAATGTAGGCTATTCTCCGTCGGTGGAGGGCGAACGACCGGGCCGCAAGGGGTTAAATCGCCCAACAAGTCGCCGTTTTCTTCCCACGCTCCTAATCGCCAAGAACCGGTGCGAAGAGGAGACTCGAGAAAAGAAGACTGTCATCGTGCCCCCGTCTTCTTCCCACTCACTCACCGGAAAACACTCGGACTCCACGATCCCTTTAGCTGCCGCCATTGCGTAGCTCAAAAAGTGGGATCTTTTTCCGCGTCTGCCAATGTTTAACCCCTTAACCCGAATGACGCTAAGTTGGTTCGTTCTTAACTGATCCTTACGAAAGGGCCAGTTAAGAACGAATCACAACCACGAGTGATACCCGTACTGAAAAGGGCCGACTTATGGGTTCTATGGAGTGGGGGCCCTAACAAGTTTGGAAGAGACTCCAAAAATGTAAATGCAAAAATCAAATTTTTGCATATATATATAGTATGTCGCCATAGCATTAAATTTTAACAATTACCAGAAATAAAGAAATTGTAACAATTGGCAATGTAGGGGTAAAATTTTATTAACATTACCTAAATTTGTGAATTCATCCATAACTTCTTACACATTAATTTCATTCGAACTGAAGTAGTCCGGTAAAGAAAGTTTGGTGAAGGAAGCAAAAATACTTAGTGTTTATTTAAAAAGTAAAACTAAATAAATAAATAAAAAAAATTTACCACGTCAAAAATATAAATGCTATGTACTTTTATTTGGGATCTAAATTTTGAGTAGAGGTGGGTTTTTGCCATTGATGGAGCCCTGTGTGCCCCCCCCCCCCAAACGGCCCTGCCCGTAAATTCAGCTAGCCAGCGTATAGCGTACTATAATAGTGCATGAATAGTACAGTATTGTCATGGTCAGCACCGAGGTGTCTCTTCCATCCTCCTCGAGACTGTCTGGAGTCCCTACGTTAGTATGTTGTGGATCGAATCCACATGTCAAATAGTGTCACCAAACATGACGGAAGTCGTTGGACTCGGAGGCCAGTCTTAAGAAAGTAGTACCCTTTCCTCCTTTGACCCTATTGATTGTATTATCATAAAACTCTCTACCAACCATTGTAAAAAAAAACAGATTTATACTAGATCTTGGAGCGAGTATAGTACTGTACTTGTGTTTCCACGTTATTGAACTTTAAACTTTTTTAAAATTAGATAGGCTAGGTAAGATAGCTGATCAATAACAGATTTCCTTGTTGACTTAAAATATCTCATCACACCACACCCCCAAAGCAAAGGGTAATTAGTTCGATTTACGAAACGTGTTCAAGGGAGGATAATCGGTTGTGTGTAGGGCATACTAATGTTATCCTTAATCACAAATGTATAAACCGTTGGGTCTACCGAGGTGTGGAACAATAAGTCAATTGTGCAGCCAATGGTTTTTGTTATTCAACAACAGCCGTGAGATTTTCTTTAATCGGGAGTACCACATTATTTTCACCCAAGTCAATATATATAATTATTTTCTTTACTATTGTTTGATATTATAAGTTCACTAATTGCCTAAGTATTTGCCAAATGGTCCTCTTTTTGGACCACCAAGTTTAAAATAACTAAATAAAATCTAAATTTTTTTCACATTTTTGTGTAATTAAGAAACGAAGCTCTAATTATAATTATAGAGCATTTAAAAGGTGGCAACCCTAATCGAACGGATTTCTAAAACAGTACCGTACTAAACCGGTGCAACACATTGATCCATTAATTTACTAGAATAGGGCTTAAAATTCAAATATTTTTTCTCACGATTAGTCAGCGCATTACCTGTAGGTACGTAACCGTTTAAAAAAAAAGTAATTGCTGTTCGTTTTTGTTCTAAAGTAACAATAATGCCATGTGGAAACGCAGCTCGAAGGGTGTCACTCACTGACAACAATGAACGCAAACAATATCAAATAACGTAAACATTACCTACGTACGTTGTTTTAAGGTCAAAAGGTCTCGCACGTGGTCGGTCGAGTGGCATTCCTTTGGTCAATTGTCATGTGATGTCAAAGCAAGAGCGCTCTTTACGATACCCTTGGCACCGATAGCTGAAGATAGGCAACGTTGAACAGTGAGCAAGACATAATATTGTACACTATTTGCATATCTGCTGCCACATTGATGTACAAAAACAAAGCTATTCAGACTTGTCGACATCTCGAATCAGGAAACGGTATTACTTCTATTCGAGATGACGTCATCGAACTTGAGTTATTCAAGCACATTAATTAGTTGGTTCACAAAGATCAATAAACAATCAATCAATAAACTTTTGTCATCTATTCTTATTCAACGTCGCCACTCGACAATCAATTTGTGAATTACAAAAAACAATTTCTCAACGTGCGAGTTTAGTGCACGGATAGGAAGACTATGTCTTAACGCTGTGGTATTTTGTAGAAAGTACTCCACAAGACCGCACAACTTTTCAACACCGATAAAATTTCTATTCAACCCATTCAATCATTTTTGTAATATTTGTTTGTCCCAACGGGACGTAAAATAATAAAATAAAAAATAAAATAAATAAAAAAAGATAAATTACAGCCAA
Source organism: Cryptops parisi (assembly GCA_034695005.1). Classification (NCBI taxonomy): domain Eukaryota; kingdom Metazoa; phylum Arthropoda; class Chilopoda; order Scolopendromorpha; family Cryptopidae; genus Cryptops; species Cryptops parisi. The sequence goes on along the minus strand of JAQIWH010004165.1, from coordinate 82 downwards.
CACCAAACGATTACAGTAACGTTAGTAACTTTACATAAGAAAGAGGGTAAAGGTACCATACCATTACATGCTGGTTTTATAT
>JAQIWH010004164.1:0-17686 GCA_034695005.1 Cryptops parisi | reverse complement strand
CTGTCACACCTGTAAGAGGTGTGACAGGTATATAACACCCCGACACAGCAACGCGTGGCAGGGTACAGCTAGTATATTATAAGATAGAAACAAGCATTTATCTTGTGTACAATGTGTGAACAACAATGTGTGGTGGCTTGAAATGGCTTAAAATGTAGGTATATAGCAAACAATTTTTGACGAAAAATGGACCCTCCGTGTGACAAAATTTCAGAATTGACTAGATCGGATATTGAACCGTCTAAATTTTATATAACAAATTGTTTCACGACCCTAGCCTATGTTCCAAATTTCAGCTATCGGGAACCTACCAAAAAAAAAAACCGAGTACAAAAAATGTTGAACCATTTCAACCTCAGAATAAGTAAAACAGATTAAAAACAGATTTTTCTTAATTTGAATGTTCAATTGGAATCCAAATTAAAATTGAATTTACTTTCATTTATCACTAAGATAATCAAAAATGCGTCATAAAATGTGTGTTATATGCAAAATTCATAACGTTACCAAGACATTTCACAATTTGAATCGTCTCATGTTTGGTATTTTTTATATTCAATTTCTATCATCCCAAAATTATACGGAGTGCCTAATATTATCTTTGCAACTTTTATCCATTATAAATATATTTTGGACATTTATTCAAATTTTGAATTGTAGCTTAACAAAAAATTGTATATAACCAAAAAAAAAAAAATATATATATATATAGACGAGTAATGCTGATTTCATCATGCGACTGTTTTTAGTCATTACAGAATGGAATAGAACGGAGCATAGAACCGCTCTGTAATGTGTGACAATTTCACCGGCATGCGTATCTGCCGTATGTGACAGTCGCAGTTCCGGCAAATTGAATTTTTTATTTAGTCACTTTCCGATGAATCCTGCTGCCAGAAACAAGGAACGGATGACTAAATCCGGACACTCGTAATATCCAGCCCTGGTGACATCATTACCACAAAAATGTAGTTTCCCCGTAATACAACGGCTACTTCTTTATTCCGCAAGGCGTTTTCATAGGGTGAATAAAGTTTACTCATATTTACTTATTCACATTAAGCAAGTTTATACTTGCACGTTTCTTGTATGTGCAGTACTTTAAATCTGCACTGTAAACTACTTTGTGTCTAGTTTCTATTAGTTTATGCTTACCGTAGTCTTACCGTCCAAATATACAGTGGAATCCGGTTCTTATAATTACGGATAATGTTATTAATCGGCTATTGTTATCGTTATCAATCGGTCTAAAGTCACTGTTTAATGTTTCATATCCATTGTTTAATGTTATCAGCCGGCTATTGTTATCAAATCAAAACAGCCCTAGTCCCAAACTAATAAAAATATGGCAATGTATTATACTGTATATGTGCTAATGACACACGAGTACATCCACATATCGTACATAAATATATCGATGACGAAATGATAATTTTAAATTACTTTGAATTACGTCTACAACACATAATGGACCCTTGTATAAGCCAAAAAACGACATACTGTACATCATCGAGTTACAACTTGTCCAATGCCTGCTATATCATAATTATTATAACACGTAGTACGCAAAGTATTATAACACCATACACTAGTTTGCAAAATTTTATTCTATGCAAAACTATCAAACAAACAAACAAGTACGAGTACGTTATTTTTCAGAATACGCTTTATATAATTTCGCTTTATGCAAAGCAAACATTTATGCGATCTTTGAGAAATTCGATATTCGATTTATGCGAGGTTTGAGTTAACGGTATTTCATTTTCGATTTCTGCAAGTATCGATTATTGCGAATTTAAATTTATGCGAATCTAGATTCATACGATCCTTGAGTAATGGGATAGTCGATTCATGAGAGTTTTGAGTACTGTAATTCCATTTTCGATTCGACTTGTGCTATTATCGTCACATTGAACTTATTCAGTTTTCGATTTATGCGGTTCTCACTTGATGCAATTTTTGGTACACTGGATTATAACAGTATATTATCATAAAAACACCTGTTTAGCAGTATACCTTCAATTTCCAGCTCACTCACTCACAAACTCAAAAGACTCACAAGTGAAGTTAATATAAAGCGTATAACAACATCAAATAAAGATTCTGACATTTACAAACATTATAAATGTCCAATAACAATAAAAAATAAGTTGTTCTCTTTATATATCTTGTTATTCACGATAAAGCAGATGGTCTTTTTTTTTCTCCCTCCAGACGTCCGAAAATTAATGTGTACAATTCGGGCAGTGGTTGAGCGCAGATGGAAAAGCACTTTCATCACTGTGCCGCAGTGTTTGCTGGTGATTTCCTATTAAAAGGGTATAATTCCCACTTACATTCCTATCGCCACGGGGGAGAGAAAGAATGTCGAGAAACGGTCTCTATACACCCACCCCGCTCACACCACCTCAACAGACTGAGTCACCTCTTCAACGAGAACCGAACCGACAACCACTATACTTCACTCTACATATAGAGAAGCCCAAGAGTTTCCGCTACAAGGATCAATGGCTCCGAAGCCAATTGGAATTTGATGGTCGACGTCATCTCTGTATCAACATACTCCTGTCATCATCTCTCTCTCTCTCAAAAAAAGAACCACACTGAATGTCTATTGTGCCTGCTGCCCAACGAGTAACTACATGTTCAACTACGTACTCTTCCACTGCGAAATCATTTTCGCAAGTACTCGTTCGAACTTGTCTGAAGCGTTCAATAAACAAACAAAATAAAAATAAAAATAAAAATTTTCATCGTTTTTAACTTCTTTTATTGCGAGGGTTGAAATGCTTCAACATCTTTAAGCTCTTATTTGGTAAGTTTCCGATCACCTACAGAGTTGAAATTTGGAACGTAAGCTGGGGTCGTGGAAGATATTGTTGTATCAAATTGAGATGGATCAATGTTCATTCATCTAAGATTTTGTCACACGAAGGGTCCGTTTTTGCAAGAAAAGTGTTTGCTGACGATATAGGTTAACTACATTTTAAACAATCACCACACATTGTTGTACACAAAGATGAATGCTTCTTTTCAAATATATAGTTTACTACCTAGTGTACTACCTCATTATTTTGGACATGTTTCGACGTTTTACTACATCTCATCTTCAGCAATTCAAATTATACCACCCTTCTTCTATTAAATTCCAGTCACAAAATATTTTTTACGATAATTTATCAAACTTTTCAAATTTTTACAATTTCAACGCAGAAACATAGCGTGAACGTCAAGCGCGTTACGTTCAGCGAAAAATCATTTAATTCAAATGATGTAATTGAACAAAAATTTGAAAACAAACCGTTCAAACAGAATTCGCTTTGTTTTGCATAATATAACATGTAAACGTGCTTTTCTCACCGAGAGCAGCACTATTTAAACAAAAAAATTTCAAAAAGAAACTATTTGAACTGAATTCGCTTTTATTTTACGCAAAAACCGAAAATCGCATATATCGAAATTCTCATATGGCCAAACAGCAGCAGACAATCCGTCATTAATGACGACGGATAAACAGCTTAACGGATAAGAAAATATATAAATAACTGTGCACTACTGCACCGAATAGCATAATACCGAAATGCATATAACCAGCATCACTCGTCGCATATATTAGCGAAATCACATATGATAAACTTTTTTACTCTGGATCGCATTAAAGAAGTTCAAGGTGTAAAGTGTAAAGTTCAGTATTGTACATAATACAGTAATAAACAAGACGTTTACAAGATGTAAACAGCTCAGTGATTTATCTGTTGTTTGGGTTCACACAAGAAGGAACAGTCCGCGCGCGAGATGCGTCACTAACCTAAAAACTGTTTCTAGTCCTATTTTTCTTCCACTCCATACAAATCGCAAACAACTGCAAAATAGCCCAGCTGTTGTAGTAGTACCTTTCCTATTTTGGCGGTTCCGAGAGTAAGCTCTATGCCTTAATATACAGAGGACCTAAAAGTTCAGTTCAACGCAGTTCGAAAATAACAGCGATGAGCCATCCATATTAAAACAAACTCTCCAAATATAGGCGCTCAGTTCCCACTCTTTTAGTTCTACGTAGTAGCAAAAGAAGAAGAAGACGAGGAAGGGAAAAAAAATCTATTACGGGTGTGGGGTTAAAATACGTCGTCGGTTTAGTGGTTTCGAAGATTAATCGTCAACCATTGAGTAGCGAATAGGCCCAACTGTGGGTGTCAAACAACAGAGACACCCCTCTCTATAAAACTCTTTCTCCTTCCACAAACCATTAACGTAAACATACCGACGCCTATAATCGTGATTAAATTCCAGTCGTTAATTAGAATGCTTTCCGTTCCTAATTAGTGTTATCATCATCATCATCATCAACCCCCTCTTTCTCTCTCTCTCACACACACACACACACTCACTCGTTCTTTAGTCATCCGAGAGGAGGAAAGATGAACAAAAGCTGATCTTGACAGATTTCCAACCTACACGCTCAAAGTTATCGACTGGGTATATATATATGACGTCACGCACTTGCGAGGGGGATCCCGGATTTTGTAATTAGACCGAAAACCCTTTGGGTCCTCAAGCATCGTTTCAAAAGGTCTAATGACCTCACTATCTTAATAACCTTTTGTGACCCTCTCCGCCCAAAAACACAGGTGGGACGACGAGTGATTAGGTCGCAAAAGGTGTTTAAAGACAAAAGAATGAGTATGTAGAACAGAAAATGAAGAGAAGAAAAAAAACAGCACCAACAAAATTGACCGGCAGAGTGAGTCAGTCAAATGAGGGGAAGTTGTTGGTTGGTGAAATAAGCCTAATAGCCATCATAACCGGCTGTTTATTGAATTAGTATGTTATTAGTCTTCGACATGTACGGAAACGAATTTGTTTATTTTTTTTTCCAAATTCACAACGTGTCAGAAAATAAAAGATTAATGACTTGGAGTGTCCATTTGGATTTTATTTCTTGACCTTTCGCGTGTACAATCTAAAAAATAAAATAGCAAAAAAAAAAGCATAGTTAATGTATTTTAAGCCTAATAAGGAAAATTTCACATTAGTCAGAAACAAGTAGGCCTACATTAAAAATTGCTTTTTAAGAATACCAATCTCTATTAGGAAGTTCGCCATTCTCTGTAATCATTCAAACAGCACTAATTTTTGTACACATTTCAAAGTTAAGTTAAAACTTCACATTTTACATGGAATTTAATCCTGACATTTGTACCGATTTACTCCTTGAGAGTGTAAAATTGACAATAAAACAACAAAACAATACGCTTTATAGCGAATTGAGATTTATGCTATCTCTTGAGTTATTCGATTATTCAATTTATGCAAGTTTTGAGTAATTTCATTTTTCCATTTCGCAAGTTTTAATTTTATGCGAATCTCAATTTATACGAATTTAAATTAGGCCTAACGTGATCTTCGATTACGGCAACGCGATGTTCGATGTAGTCGACTTTTGTAAAATTCTATTTTCGAGTTGCAATGTTTTATTCGATTTATGCAAATTTTGTTACATTGGACTAATGCAATCTTGATTTACGCGGTCCTCGCTTTATGCGAGTTTTGGTACATTGAACTAAATATGCAGCGAGTTTTGAGAAATTCAATTTTTAATTCCTGCAATTTTCGATTTTATTTTTACAATTTTTGTTACATTTGACTTATGCGGCTTTCGATTTATGCGGTTCTCATTGTAGTTTTATTTTATTAATATTACATCGCTTAGGAACAAACAAAAATACAGAAAACAAACGTGAAACATATTGTGTACTGTAAATTATGTATTGTGCGATTTTTGGACCATTGAACTATACAGTATATTATCATAAACGTCTGTAGCTATGTTCAATTCCCAGTTCACTCACTCAGAAAGTCACTCACAAGTGAAGCTAATATAAAGCGTATAAAAAGTTAATATCAGCGGTTCACATACATAGACTTTTACACAGAACCGTCTCTCATTCTTCGATGTGCGCAAAACTAAGAACAGGATATACAAAATTCAGTTATATGGTGTCAATGTCAAACTAAACGTTATATAGACCGAAACAAAGTGTGAACCTGCAGAAATAAAAATACCATAAAAGTGAGCCATTGATACTAAATATAATAGATTTGTTAGCCAAGTTGACCAATTTCCCCCGTGACCCTCTTTTTTCAGATATCGTAGTAGTAATACACAATAACCCAATAGCAATTCGCCTATGAAGCCGCAACAGGATATTAAACAAGTCAAACACACGGGTACAAGGCGCAATTACCGATCGCACAGAGTTCAATTAAGAGACGCGAAAAGAGCAAATAGATGACACGATGCACGTAAATCAGAATCGGCAATACGATTTATTGCCTATGCGATGGTTTAACGTGCACGTGTCGTCAACATGCGAGGGTTGGACCCAGGCACCCCGGCAGGTAATTTGCCACCGAGTTTATTGTCATCATTTTGCGGTAAACATTGGATACCCTACGATGCAATGAGCCATGGATGAGAAAGCTAAAATAGTTAATTTGCGCCTGCGCATCATTTACTCACCAGATAAGGCAAAAACAACAAACACTGTCACCATGAGAGGTGACACATGTGACAACACACGTTCGGTATACAGAAACCTGAATGAGGTTTCTGTCACTTCATTATTATGACAATTTCGATCAATGTGATTTTCGAGTTAAACAAAGTTTTCACGAAACGTAACCCTCACGTAAATTGAAGACCCCCTGCATTAGGTGTGTAAAGGTGAAAATGTACATTAGGCTACACAGTAGGTGTTTATGTGAACTGCATACTGTACAATTATACGGTATGCAGTGTTTCATGGAAATCATGATAAAACTACCAACTGAACACACAAGCCATAAATTCAAAATCGAAGTTTGTACTTTAATTTAGTACCAGTGTTTAAATTATGTGCCATTTTTATATGAAAAAAAAAGTAATGAAAATTACAAATTAATAAAATGAACAAGTGATTTCACTTCCATCGTCAGCATTCTTTAACAACCCATCTCATCCCCTCCATAAATATAAAAAAAATTTTAACAATATTATTAACAATAGAGAATCTACAGCCTTTAAATTTTATAACGTGGACCACAATAATAACAAGCTATCAAAATGGTACCCATATAACTGTTTTCAGGAATGAAATAATTTACCTAGTAGGCTACGAAAACTAGCAATTCCAGAGAATTTGAATCACCATAATTTTAAGAAATTTGATCGAATGCTGTATCATCATATTAATCATTGTCATTAGTGTTTTTAACAATTTATATTTTGTAATTACCTGTTTTACTGTGTTTTATATTGGTTAATTATGTTTTGTGTACTTAATTTTATTATTTGTTGTCAATTTTTAATCATGCGATTGTTACGCCTTTTACGTCCTATTTCTGTAAAATACGCAATTGTTTTGGTCCCTTAGGACTGTTTTATTAAAAAAATTAAAAATTAAAATTCTAGAATGTGAATAAAAGATCTTTTAGTACAAACTTCGATTCTGAGCTTCACTGCCATTAACTAACTTACTCCTTAACATTAAGGGCCATATCGAAAATGCCTGCTCACTGTGAAGACAGTGTGAGATGAGCACATGCTCATCTCAGTGACTTTTTAATGAAAACGTCATTCAGATGAGCAAGTGCTCACACTCTCGAGCAGGCATTGTCGATATCGCCCTAAGTGTTAGAATTTCATCATTAATTAAATGTATAGAAAATATTCGATTTATGCGAGTTGTTTTCTTTATATGGAAGTTTTCTAGTATGCGACGAAAAAAATTCTTTCCAGACGTAGGCAAAATTTTAAGCGACCTTTTCATTACCTGTTTTCTTTTACCACATTGTTAATTCGTTCGAATGTACATAGCGCAAAGTGATTTATTTATTTATTTATTTATATATGCGATCTTTTTACGTTGGACTTATTTTGATTTATGCGGTTGTCGTTTTAGGCGATTTTTGGTACACTGGTACACTTACAGTATCTTTTTAAATAAAACCAAAGACGACTAAGTTTGCTTTCGATTGCTCATTGGTGCTCAGAACCATCCAATGGCATTCAAGCGCACGAAATTTCAAAGTTACAATTGACATAACCAAACCAAACTACCTACTTAGGACGTTGTGGACACCCAATGGACAAAAAAAGAGACAGGTTATTGGCATATAGTCAACACAAAAAGTACAACTTTTCTTAACGATAACTATTCGAAATACTAGGCACTGTCAAATTTGACGGGCTATTTCCTAGTATTCTCATAAACGACTATAGATGACAGTATACGTTTAATTCCCAGCTCACTCATAAACTCACAAGTGAAGCTAATATAAAGAGTATAAAAAAAGCTTCACTATTAAGCGATTTTATGCGTTAATTCATAAATGACTGAACGCTCAAGTTTTGCCACTTCATGAGAATTTCGATAAATGCTATTTTTAATTTATACGAGGTTTTTGCGTAACCCTCGTATAAATCGAAGACTGTATTACTGCAAAAGTTGTTTTATGATGTTGAACCAACATCTTGCACTACTTTTTAATTGAAAATCTAGAACATCTAAACACGACTGAAATCTTGAACACGACTAAAATGAAGTGCTCGTCTACCGACATACTGTATAAAACTTAACTGTGATTCAACCCTACCAACGTTATCATTCTATGAGTATACACACACAGTGACCTCACCTTTAATCCAAAGAGGGTTGGATTTCCAACCCTTTCCTCACCCCCAGCATAACGCACCCCGTGTTGTGTATCTATACGAAGTCGATAACAATAATTATATAGAATACAGCCGACTAGAAGGGGGGAGGGGGTCGTCGACCATTAAAAGGTGTTCGGGCTTAATACGAGTGAGGATCATCCCTGGACTCGACATCGACGGGTTGTCCTGGTATTCAAAGCACGAAATGAAGAATGTGAGAGCCAAACCTCCCCTACCAGTGTCCATCTCATCAACCCCGAGTAATGAAGTTATAGGATTAACGAGAAACAGATATAATAAAGTTATTGATTGTCGGAGGAAAAGGGGGAGCCACAGTGGATGACTAAAAAAACTATATATATCTCTATGTATGTAGCTATAGCGAGGAGGGGTGGAATGGGGGGTTTATGAATCATTGAATAAACGCGATCAGGGCCGTTGAACCCTTTAAATACTCCCAGGATGGAGATGGATCATAGGGATCGTCATGACTATCATCATCATCAACGTTCATTCTATAAAGTTGGTGAAAATGAAAAATCTCGATTCGTTTTTAGAACGTTGGTTTTTGTTGTTGTTTTGCTGTGTCATTATCATCATTATTTATTAAGGGTCCTAACAAATGATGAAAATTGAAAATGAGATGATGCGTCATTTAGAGTTCAATTTTTGGTTGTTGTTGTTGTTTTGTTTTTTTTTTGCATCTCAAAATTACGTATCCAACAAAAATAGTTATTTTTTATATATTGGCATTTTAAAGATGTAATGTTATATAGAATACACGAAAAAAATGTAAATTTCGGTATTTTTGGTTTGATTTTGTTTTTCTTAATGGTGATTCTGGATCCGGTGTTAATTATACCGGGTACGCTTTATATTAGCGTCACTTGTGAGTGATTTTGTGAGGGAGTGAACTAAGAATTGAACGTTTACTGGCATCTAAAAACGTTTATGATAATATGCTGTATTGTCCAATGCATCAAAAATCGCATAAAGTGAAAACCGCATAAATCGAAAACCGCGTAAGTTTACTGTAACAAAAATCGCACAAATCGAATCAAAAATTGCGGAAATCGAAAATTACTCGAAACGCATAAATCGTGAGGAATAAAACCCAGATGATTTTATATCATTAACTAACAGCTTTGCTACCAGCAAATGTATAAATGCCTAGGCATTCTATAGAATTCCAAGCCTGATTCATGCAATATATGAAATTCTAATAAAATAAATAAATATATAAATAAATAAATAAATAAATAAATAAATAAATAATTACGTTAAACAAAAATTTAGAATAAGTTTAAAACTATGCATAAACTTAAGCCAAAATGTTGTTAACTAACCTAAACTCATATAAACAGTTGTAAATAAGGTGTTAGTTGATACTTTGCCAAAAAATGGCTAGGCATTCTATAGAATGCCTGGATGCTATACATTGCTGGTAACATATAAAGTATAATAAATACATTAGCGTTTTAATAAAGCATTTTCGTTTTAGACTCTTTAGTAACACATTTTATACATATTGGGTATTCTACGCATAATCTCCCCCCCCCCCCAAATAAAAATCATTATTAATTTTCATCATTTTTTGTCAGCTAATAAATCAAAAAATCGTGATATATCAAAAATAAAATTTCAGCCAATCATGTTAAAAAAAAAAAAACAACTCAATTTTCATTCCCAATTGTACCCCCAATTTTTATCCCCTAAATAAAAAACCCTCATGGTCCATTGATTCGTGACACAAGTAGCATACGCTACACCAACATAGGGGATTATGTTTTTCAAGTAGATTTCCATTTTTCTCATTTCCTGTTCCTCACACATCTTTTCCTACAGTATCACTAGTATCCCCGACGATGTTGTTTCTATTTATTAAAGGCTAATCTACTTCTTCATCTCCATCACCCACACACCATCACCAACTCGGTTATTAGCTCCCCAATCAATGACATTTTGGAAATTCAATTATCATATCCCTCTTTTCCCCCTACTTTTTGAATCATACACACTAATTCGATTTACCTTGCACAAACACATTCACCAAACACGTTGCTATTTTATTATTTAAAAGAAAAAGTGATTTGCTTTGTGACCATCGAATTGCATTTAAAACACTTGCTCTTTATGGTAATAAACCTAACTAAATATATCTTACAACAGCAGGATTATCATGTTATAGTGATAGCGAACAAACTACTGTATTTTCGTCATTTTTTCGCTTGTGAGAAAGCCTCGAGGCTTCCGCCAGATGACTATTTATAAAGGATGATTCATGTATAATGATCAATATGTGCTGATACTTATTTACATGGAACCCTGACTATTCAGGTGTGTTCTATGTGTATGTATCATATACTCGCCATTCATAAACACCTGACTATGAAAAATGAAATTGAGGTATAAACTATAATAACAATGAAAAAGAACAGCATTTGTATGTCGTCAAATACTGTTCTTTATTATTCGCGTAATTATTTTTCTACGTCTATTTACATATTTTAAATATCGTGTTGTTATTGTCATAATGTCAAATATGTTCTATTTTTTTTCTATTTAAATGTATATGAAAAATAAATTAAAACTTTTACCATTATTAAATATTAAAAATAAAAATACATTAATGTAGCGGGTGTCAATAATTAATTTATATTCAGCTTTATGTTTATGCGTTTATTGATATATTTCACTGTAAGTTATACGTTCTTAACGTACAGTTTATAGCACCTTACTATTTAAATAAATATACATACAATAATTAAAAAAATATAATATAAAAATTGATCATAAAAAAATATTAATTTATCCATTTGTTTTATTTTTAAATGAGTTGTTCAAATATGATTCATTAAATATATCACGTGAAAAATATTTCATACAAAAGATGTTTGTATTTCTAAATAAATGAAACAATAACTAATTTTTTTCTGTTATTAATTAGAAAACATCAAAAAATAAAGAAAAGTTTAATTCATTAAACCAATTTATACACTGTATCATAATTGGTAAGCTACCTACAGTATTCGTCATTTTTTGATCACCCTGTAAAATTCACTCATCAAGAACACTGCTCGGTAATCAGCTACAAAAGGAACAAACAAGTACAGTACAATTATTTTTAAGAATACGCTTCATATATACAGTTCCGTTTTTTAAATTTATGCGAATTTCGAGTTATGTGAATCTTAAAGTGATGCGATCTTTGGGTAACGTGTTATTCAAATTATGCGAGTTTCAATTAATTCTATTTTCGATTTCTACAATTTGTATTCGATTGGTGCGATTTTTTGTTACATTAGAATTAGACTTCTGTGAGTTATGAGTTTTCGATTTATGCGGTACTCACTTTTTGTGATTTTTGGTCCATAGGACTATACAGTACAGTATATTATCATAAACGTTTGTAGTATACGTTCAATTGGATTTCCAAATCCACTAAAAAATTTGGCTTTTTTTTGTGATTTCTTTACATTATAATTGATTTATATTTAATTAATATTCATTGATAAAAGATATATTTATATTATTTATGTATCGATAATTCTTTTTGTGTGGTGTGTGATCCCCTCCTAACTGGAAGTCTGTATACGCGCTTGTACCAGCTCACTCACCTACAAACTCACAAAATCACTCACAAGTGAAGCTAATATAAAGCGTATCAAAAAGTTACAGGTGGTTCTCCAAACGCGACAAACTTAAGTCACTTGATGAATTTCTATGCAACCATAAAGAAAGTACATTATAGTATTTTAACAAAAAAATATTGTTTATTTTACACAAAATTTGGTAATTTCATCAAGTGACTATAAATTGTTTATCTTATATGTGATTAACAACATTTACATACAAATCAAGTGTCGGCTTAGAAGTATCGATTTTAACTATTAGCTTTTCCTCTGTACGATAACACTACACACACACACACACACACACACACACACACACACACACACACACACACAGTGAAGTTCTACTATTAATATACCGTGGATTGCAAATTACCGATGAATCACACACTCTTTTTTTAGCTTGACCGAACTATCCAAACTTTGGACAACGACGCCACGTGTTGGTTGCTAGGAAACCCTCCAGTCTCACGTTACTATGGTCACGGGACGTTTGTCGAAGGGGAGACCATGGATAAAGGGGGGGGGGTTCTCGTGTTTGTCGGCGAGCGGAAATGAAACAAGATTCTGGTTTCCTCGCGGATTGGAGCTGATGATAAAAAAAAAAAAGCGAGCAAGAAAAAAGTCGCGGTGTGACGTCAGCCTCATTAGGCGTCGCTGACCCATCGTCTCTTTCGTTCATCGAAAGAAGGGGAATGTAAGTACATAGAATAAGTACACGGAGGAGGGGGGGGTAATAAAGCCGAAAGGATCACACACTCTACCAAGCGTCAACTTTCCGACAACACGTGAAATCCCTATCTCCAACTCGAAAGTTGCAGTTGTATACGCTATACATATACATGTACAGTATACAGGGTGTTCCTAAAAGGTCCAGTCAAATTTTAACCAAAAATGCTACTATCAAACCAGCGCAAAAAGTCCATATAAACATTTGTCTGGAAATGCATACTCGTTTGCATACTTACAACGATTATGAGACACATTAAGTCTATGAAATTACGTATTTTATTCGCCCTGTCATCTCAAAAGGGAAGCATTTATGGACCCATGTTTATATGCATTTTGATACTCTTTACACCAGCTTCACTTGTGAGTGGGTTTGTCAGTGAGTGAGCTAGGAATTGAACTTATACTGCCGTCTACATGCGAATATACTGTAGTCCAAAAAACCAAAAAAAAACAACTATAAAACGAAAACCGCATAAGTCTTTCGCATAAATTAAAAACCGCATAAGTACAATGTAAAAAAAAATTGCATATATAAATAAATCTAAAGTTTCAGAAATCAAAAATGAAATTACTCGAATAAATCAAATTACTCAATGACCGCATAAATTTAATTTCGCATAAATCGAAATTTGCATAAATCGAAACATACAGAAAATGGATTTGTATGTAGTCACATATAATTATCCGTAGATGACAATATATAAAGAGTATGGTTAAAAAGCATTTTTAATGCACTTGGTTTGCTTTGTATTGATGCGTAGCAAAGTTAACTAGACATTTAGAACACCCCGTATATATATGTATATACTGTATAAACATATATATCCATTGCTAAAAATATCATGACAAGAAATATTAATGCAATCTTGGTCCATATGTATATATAATATATATTATATATAGACCCACAAACGAGAACAAATAAATGTCTACAACAACTTTTCAATTTGTAATAACAACAAACAGCCTTGGCCTTCACTCGAACGCGACCCTGACAAAGGTAATCATCATATACTGTTTTTAGAAACCAATATATAAAAACATAACACCATCTAACCAGAACAGTGTTAGAGGAAGAAGAAGAAAAATAAAAAAACAACAAGCAACTAAAGGAGTAATAATAACTTGACTTAACGAGAAATGCATGCCTTAAGGGTTTGCGAAGTGACATCACAACAGTTTCGTTGCCAAACTCTCCGAGTCAACATCTTTCACGTCGAAAAAATGTCTCAGCCCTTTCGCAAAGGATCAAACGTTTCACAAGTTTCATCTTAGTCATCTTTCACGTGCTAGAGAACAAAATGCGATTACGACAGTGCATTTTTTTTACAACCAGCTAATATCACTGTCGTAATTTCAAACTTCGGTCAAAGCACTCGAACTCTTATTCCCCCCAAAAAAAGTTTTATCTAATTAGACGTAAATTTTTTCGTCAATTTCCATACATTAAAAAAAAAATAATTAACCAAAGTTACAATGACTGCTGAACTTTAATCCATAGACAGTAGTGATATAGCACTTAATTATCATAAATGAATAAAGTTCAAAGTAACACTATAAAGAAGATGTGTAGGCTACTTCACTAATACGATGGATGATGAAATAATAAACAAGTACATTAAGCATACTATATAGCCTACTGTCATGTATGTACATACATAATTTAAAAAATCTTTGATTTCTGCATGTTTCGATTTATGCGAACTAAAACTTAAGTAAATCTCTGAGTAAATTTTATATTCAATTTATGCGTGTTTTGAGTAATTTCATTTTTTTATTATTTCTGCACGTTTCGATTTATGCGGATTTTGATTAATTCAAATATTAAATTTGGACGAAATTAAATTTATGCGATCGTGAAAAATTCGATATTTGATTTATGCGAGTTTTGAGTAATTCCACTTATGATTTCTGCAATAATTGAAGGCTTTCCCGGAATAACGTTGCATGTGACAGTTCATAGTTTTGAGTAAATGACAAAAGAAGTATTCAGCAACACATTGATTGCCACATATTGGTCCCCAATTTCGAAGTGAAATACGTATGTGTTTGATATGAGTTTGTTTATTGACAGCACTATCTAGGTCCGTATATGAGGCACAGTTTTTCATAATAATCTCAATATTGAATTTTTGTAACATACAACGTTATTCCGAACAAACCTTCAATTCTCGATTTATTTATTTATATAGCGATTTTTACATTAGACTTAACGCAGTTTTTGATTTATGCGATAAACTTATTCGGTTTTATCGTTTCATGCGTTTTTTTTTTGGTACATTAGACTATACAGTATACTCTCATAAACGACTGTAGATGGCAGTATACGTTCAATTCTCAGCTCACTCACAAGTGAAGCTATAATGTGAAGATAATAAAAAGCGGAAGAGAATGGCGCCGACTGTCTGCAAGTTTATAAAAGTTCATGAACAACATATTTATATCTTACTGTACTTCCATTCTCGGCTAATGTAAAAGTTATAAAGCACCGGAAAAAATGAAATGAAAAAAAAAAAACATGTACACATTTTAAGTAGAATTTCTTGAGAAAAGGAAGGAGTCTTCCTGACGCTATTAACAAGAACACAATCCATTTCCGGAAGATACCGCCGCAGTTCCCTGGTAGAAGAACAAAAAATGACTCAGTTTTGTATCCACAGCTCGAAAACACACCCAAAACAAAGAGGGGAAAACCCATTAAAATAACATTCAGTATAAAAAATTTCTCAATCTCCAGAATGTGTAATATATCGATAGCAATACACCAAGTTTACCAAAATGGCGTAAGACACTTGAAGATTCCATTTTTTAAATTTGTTATACTACAAAGTGTACCTCTGAAGTATATTTACTGCATATTTATTACATACACATTATACTTGTATACAGATATAAAAAATAAAAATAAAAAAAAATAAAATATGTATTTTTTGTATAAAATATGTGATTAGAATTATCTTTAAAAAATGCTGATCACTGAACTTCACGGCGAGGCTTGTGTGCGTTGCACAAGAGACTGCGCCTTGAAGTGTTTTGAAGTAAACGAAAAGTCTTTTACTTGACTATAACTACAAGGTGTCCCAAAAGTCTCGATGCATAGGGAAACGTAACATTTTGAAAGATTTCATTATGTTTTTGTTTTATTTATTTATTTATTCACTTTATTGGAAACAGTCCAGTGGACCAACAAGTAGTAGATAAAACATAGAAAATAAATCTAAACTTTTAAAAAGAATACAGTGAGTGAGCAATTTTAAATAGATTATACAGCTTAAACAGCTGTAGCGCGTGTTAATTGTAACTATGTTAAAATATATTTATAAATATAGCAGTTTACGTAAAACTAGGTGACAACATTATACATACAGATACAGTAAACTCCCTTTTATCCGACACGACTGGGACCGGATAGTTGTCGGATAACTGAATATTCCGGATATCTGATCATTTTAAAGTTATCACAGCACCTTACAAAACTCATTAAAATTCTATATCAAGTAAGCCTACAGTATATGCATTAATATACTGCACCATGTATTGTAATCATCGGTATAATGCATTATCATTTGTAATACGGTACTGTACTCTGACTACTAGTATTGTGTTGTAGAAATAAGAGAACTACTTTACTGTACAAATGAAATAAAAGTGTAATATAAGTAATAAAAAAGTTTTATTAACTTGATACGTATATAAAATATAAACTGAATATGTAATAAAAATAGAATTACTTTTGCCATACTTGAATATTTAAACACTTAACCCTAAACTCCATAACCCCCAAAACCATTTGGGTGCCGGTTGCTTGAGAGTTCCAGTTATTTGAGGATAAATGGGAGTTCACTGCAGTATCTTTCTATTCACGTTACGTTGTGTGAAAATCTTCCAATTGATCGAAAATCGCATATATATCTGAATTCGCACAAAATAGAAAAAAAAAACCCACAGCAAACAATTTCATCGTAAGCGTCAACATTTCCGCTACACGTGGCGTACACATTGCGGAAGCAAAGCGTCAGTTGCAGAAGCGTTCAGTCACTTGTGTACCACCCCCATCAGAATCGCAAAATAGTTATAGTTATAAGTTAATATTTTTTTGTAGTTTTCACTTATACAAATAATTTTTACTTGTAAACCTCATTAACGATTTTAAAATTAAAATTCAACAGTGTGACTCACGTATCATTTTTCACACAAAATATGTCTATTGGTATGGAATAGAATTTAAAACCCATTACAGTTATAAAAAAAGACGAAGCACACGAAAGAGATCATTGATGATCTTTTTAGCAGCCATTGAGTTTAATCCTTCGAAAAGTCTTTCGACATCCGTTTTCGGTCGTCTATTTAATTAAAGTCGTTGAATGTCGCAGCAGTGCGCCCATTAGAAGAGGGTGGTGATCTAGGGAACATCAAAGAATCTTTTTCGTGCAATCGATATAAAACCGACCAGAAGCAATCTGTCCTCGTTTTCACGTGTCACTGATGTGGTGACATGTCCACTAAAGCATAGAAAGAGAGCAGGACGGAGCAAGAAACAACCAATTATGATATCCCCTATATCGAATCTAAAGTAGAATGTTCAAGTGTCTTGCATTGCATTATAGATATACATACATACACATACACA
>JAQIWH010004163.1:0-17693 GCA_034695005.1 Cryptops parisi | reverse complement strand
AAGCCTGCTCATGTTTTGGTTTTAAAATGTCCATGGCTGCCAAGTTACGCTAAGTTTTAAAAATGTCGATTAGTAAAGTTTATAGGCCATTTAAAATTCTGAAGTCTAGTGGAATTGGTAGATTTACCTTCCATCATGACTCGACAATGGGAATTTTGGACAATGGTCTATCATTCGAGTTGTAATTGACCATGATCGTACAAAAGTGTCTGGGAGCGAACTATAACTAGTTCATAAATAGAACAGGTTGCGGTAGTAGTACAGTGGAGAGCACAGCTGCCTTCTAAGCAAAGGGCCTGGGTTCAATTCCTGGTCATGACGATTTCTTTTCGTTTTTTTAAAAATATTTTTTTAATCTTTAAATGTGGAACACGAACATTTTTTTTTAAAAACACGAACGGCAAACTGATCATATTTTATTTTTCACGGACGGATAAAAATCGCATGGACTTATTGTGCTTTAAAGTGTATCAAGTATCACTGCTGTTCGTTATATATGCTGTTAATTAAAAACCAATATGGCAAACGCTATATGCCAGTATATAAAGAGTATGCTTAAAAAGAATTTTTAATGTACTTGTTATATATTGAAACCGACATCAACGGTTCCATTTTCCCTCTTGTAAATGAAATGAAAATAGTGACAGCTCTCTAACCTATAATTATACTGGAAAAATAATTCGTCTTTAAACAGGCCACTACAGAATAAAAGAAAAAAAAATATTTTTTTCACATTGACATTGTCACTCAAAATAGTTCAAACCAACTCAGTTTTGCTGAGTTGACCAAACCAGTCAGTTTGATAAACACTCCAAATAAATTACATCAAAATTCTCATATATACATTTTTACCTAGTATGTGAACACAGTCACGTTTTTTAGTTAAAGAATTTTAAAAATCCATAACTGTTGTTTTTCAAATTTTTCAATAACATTGTCGCAGTACAGTAGCCTACAGTGGAACCCCGTTATCAGTACACAATTTACGTTCCAGGAGGCTGTTCAAATTACGATTTGCACGAATGACGAATCAAATTTCCCCCCTAAGAATTAATGTTAATCAGAATACTCCATTCCAGACCCCTGATGATTGTTTATTTAAGCCTTTATAATAAGTACAGTACATAATACATAAAATCAGACAATGAAACTACAGTCGAACTTCGATAACTCAAACTTCGATAACTCAAATTTCTCCATAACTCGAACCTTTTTATACCCCCATTGGGCTGATTTGATCTCTGTAACTACTCGAATTCAAGGTGAATCATTAGGTTGCAGCATCATTAGGTTCAAGAGTGCAGTTCAAGTTATCAACCTTGAACAAAACGTTGTGGAAACAGGTCCCCTCAAACAAAACCAAGGCAGATTTAGCTTAGGATGACATCACATGTGAAACAGTCACTCCACATGCTCAGAGTGCAATATAGTAAGTGGAGATAAAAGACTTCCCACAAAGCATTGCCAAAATTTCTTTGAAACACCTGTGAAATACTGTACTGTACCGGTATCTGTTGTTGTGCTGTGTCTGTTACAATTAATGTACTACGTGTAGAACACTAATGCAGTACTTATGTAGATAACCTTTGTTCCGACTATTGGAAAAATAATTCAGAAAATTGCCAACTTCGTTAACTCGAATTTTCTCTAACTCGAATTTTTTTCATGGTCCCTTTGGTGTTCGAGTTATCGAAGTTCTACTGTATAAACCAATAAATGTACTGTAGCAGTACCGTACTGTGAATGAACATGAACGCATAGGTGGACAATGGAGGAGGAGAAGGAATGTTATTGTTTGGAAGGGTAGTCACCATCCATAAAAACATTAGGTGTTTCTGGTGCTTCTGTGTTTATTCTCTTTATCTTTTTTTTGTCTTTTTACAAATAGATTCTCAGGATTGGTACGAATTCCGAGGCGACTATACGAATAGTGAGTCAAATTTAGTTAAATGAATACTGAGTTGTATGAATAGAGGAACGTATGATGGTACCGGATAGCGGGTTCCGCTGTATATGATTCGTAACTTTGAGTGCGTCTGTTCAGAAACTGTCGCATAACCTATAATTATAGTCACATATCTAGAGCAACAAAATAATTTAACAAGAATCTGCAGTTAACAAACTATGCTGAATATCCTTCCAATTTGTTTTAAAAAAATAGTGATAACTTTTAATGTCAAATTATTTGACAAGTGATTAGCAGTCAGTTAAGGTTCGCATTGAAATACTTCACTTCATGAAATATGCATCAAGTTTAAAAATAAAAATTGCCGAGAGATATCTAGACGGAACCAATTAAATAACGAGACATGTTGTCCTATTCTAGACAGTGGCCATTTACTATTTATCATTATAGTGTCGTCGACATTACATCCATGTTGCATTTTTTTTGCAAAGGTAGATGATTTTACTAAAAAACAAACAATTAGACCCTAGATTTGCAAATCTAATGATGGTTCATCAGAATATTCATCGACGAAATTAATAGTACTAATGGTATGAAAATATGTATAGTATAACTACAGACTGTATTTATTTAGTCTATATGGTATGTCATAAAGGCGGATTAACAAATTTTATTTAGAAGGGAAGTAGACTTAGGTGGGATATTAGGTCTTTGGGATACTTTAACTGAACAGTGCCTTGTGGCGCTTAGGAATAGGCTTCAAGACGGTTACTTGAAACCATAGCATATTATACTTTAGTATGATATGTCGTGTTAAAACAAACATTAATTTATGATCAATAATATTAAGTGTAGTATTTTCAGATTGGTATCTATCACGGTGTATAAGAGTACTGTATACTATGAGTGTATAATATAGTATCTCTTATACACCGTGGTATCTATACTTATAGACTTTAAGTTAGTTAAAAACAACAACAATCATGCCTTACCACTACCGCCACAAGCAGCTTCTCAGGTAACATAAAATTACCGGTTTTTGTTTTAGAGAGGTTGTATGTGATACTGTACTTCAATACATTTCTATTAATTTAGCGTATGCACTGTATTGTGGAGGTTTCCGAAAACTACTTAACGACAATTATCTACTATCACTATTTTGCTACAGCGTAAGTATGTGGGTTTCTTCACTTTTATCGCAAGCAGGCGTAGGCGTGGCTCAACATCGTCATGTGACACCAGGAGGAGAAAGGAAATAACAGTAATTAGTTGTAGTTTTTTTTTAATTTTCGGGAATGTGCGTAGTCACATTTATGACTAGGCGGTCCTCTAGTTCAGAACTGTATTTCAACATATACATTTGGCTTCCACAAGAATCAATCAACATTTGAATAATACAGCATCATACATTGAAAGCGAAAGTGAAAGTTGGTGAAATTAGAGAACGTTTGTTTTTGAAACGTTAAAGTATTGTAAAAAAAAATTCGAAAATTGCAATAATAGAATATGCACATATTGCCATTATTTGTAAACTGAGGTACAGCTGACAATGAGCTTTAAAGTGGAATGAACTTGAAAGTGACCTCGAAACATGTTTTGTGATATGAAGATGGCTATATTTGAGAAATTTGGTGTGTGCGGTGAATAAATGAATGTTGTATTATTGAGATTGCGAAGAGTAATTTTACGATTGTACTTTTCAAATAAGGTGTTTGAAATTTATAATTTCCATTGATTAAGTTTTATTATTATTTTACTTCATATATAGTTCAGTGTGTTACAACAGTATTGTATAATGATTATTATCCATAAACATATAATAGTTTCGTTTTTTGACAAAAAAAAATTTAGATAAGCTACCCTGATAGGTTAGATAAAAAACTAATTTAATATTTTGTTTTTCCATATCCATTGAAAAGTCTGTATCGGCCAAAAACACACAAAAAACACAAAAGTGTGTATGATTATTGTCATTTTTTTCAATTGAAGATAATAGGTAGTTGTCGAAATTGATGCTCATTTATCTTAATTGAGTGGGAAAGTGCAATTGTCTTTGAGACTGCACACTTGATGAGTTTCAGTGATCTCGGTTGGACGAGATTTTCGGAGTAGGATGTGGTAATTTGTGAGGTGTGTCGCGTTTGGAGGGTGTTTGTGCATGATAATGTTGTCGTCAATATACGTGTAGCAGCAGTTAAGTTTTGGTGCAACACAGTGTTGGGAGCTACGTTGTAAAAGGTGTCTCATGCTGAGGGTGTTTGTACATGATAATAGTTGTCATCGATGAACGTGAACAGTATGTATAATGATGTAGACTAAGTTTAGGTCGTGGTGCAGACTGTTGGAGGCTGCATTGTATGTAAAGAGTAGTTACGAGGGCAGAACCTTGTCCTAGTCTTCCATAAGTTATCAGAATGAGATCGCGTCTTCTCGTCATGAATTTCCATGTAGCAGCTGTTGAGATAATTGACCAAAGTTTGATTTGATCGTGTTGCGATTAACATGAAACTTTCTAATTTGGTGTAGTTGTTGGTGGCCAAGGACAGTGTCAAAGGCTTTGCCGACATCTGTGATTACAACTGGGATTTGTATGACAGCAGTAGTCGATAATGTATGAGAATTTCCTTAGGCTCTTACCATAATAGGTGGAAAATGTTTATAAATGATTATTTTAGATGTTTATATTGTCTGAATGGTGGTCTTATCAATGGACGATGCTTTCTTAGTTGGTGTGAATAATATGTGAAAGTGAGACAACTGACAATATGGGTTTGAATGATGGGTTTTCTAATTTATTCAGATTTTTTTTTATTCTAGTTTTTTTTTTTATTCTAGTGTTTAGTATTGCAACCACAACTCAAAATTTAATTTAGCAGTTTTTCTGATGTTCATCTGTGTAATCTGTGTTTTTTCTTAATAATACGTCAGATTAGATTAGGTTAGGTTAGGTTAGGTTGCTAGGATGCTTGTAGATGAATGCAGAATTTTCCCAGCATGTGTTAATTCAGGAGTTCTTAATCTTTTTAATTTTATAAAAAATTCGATATATTTTTCATTCTCTCGAAGTAATTGAATAGCTTATTTTCAAAACGTTTTATCTCCATTTTAATCATTTTTAAAATAAGAGACTCCGACAACTATCTGTGCATTGCAGATTCCAAATGTGTTATTTTCAATACTTAAAACAATATTTCCTACTGAAAAGCACTCTCAAAAACCACGTTTATATGCAAAGTCAATAGTCAAATAAATAAAAGAACCTCTTTCCTGAAAAATTGTGTTTTTGGATTTAAACCGTTTTGGAAATAAGCTCTTCAATTGCGAAACATCACATAAATTGAAAACTACTACGTATCATAGTATCATAGCCTAAGACATTTGTGTCACAGCGTTTTATTGGCAGGTGTTTGATTCTCACGATGTGAGAACATTTTAAACATTTGCAATCATTTTATAAAGAAAACTGCACAATAAATCATTAATTAATTCCTGAATTTCGAACAACATTATGCACGTTGATAGTAATTATTCACGTGATTGCTTCGTGAAATATGCATACTTTACATACGTAAAAGGACCTGAAAATCATTTTATAGTTACTCCAGATCATGTCTGAACAGACGTAATAAAATCGAGTACTAGTATACAATATGTGAATAATTGACCATTTATAATGTTACTAACATTTTATTACCTGAACCATAGAATATTGGTATGTATATCAAGGATGAATATAGTGTCTAGACAAGTGAAAAAAAATATAACTATGTGGGACGAATTTTAACAAGGTAGTTAATTGACTAGTAGTAGTAAAAATGTGGTTACTATGTATCGTAACTCGTAAAATCTTGTCATTATATTGCAATAATTATATACCGTAGTGATTACTGTCTAAACCATGTCGTCGACATTATATGACACATTTCGATGCTAATTTTTAATTTTTTTGAAATAAAAGATTGAACATATTTATAAAAAAAATAGTCAAGGTTTGGCAAAACTACTAATGGTTTAGAATAACTATCATTAAAATTATTACTTAGAGAATAGATATGAAGGGCTACTGGCAGCATAAGCCACATTTTTAAAATTGTTCAGGAGAGCCGTTTTTCTGGTGACAAACTTCATAAAGTACCATACTAAGCAACAAGGTAAATTCTATATATTATGCTGCCATTTTCTGGGAAATCCAGGATGTAGTAAAGTTACGAACTAGTATAGTAATAGTAAATATGTAAAAATATCATTTTTTGAAAAAAAATGTGGCTAACCATTATGCTACCCGAAGCACTTCATATTAACTATCAACATTGGTGGTGAAAGAATAAAACCAATAAAGCTTTTGAATTCATTAAATACTCATAAACTAGAGTTTACTTGATCACCCTGTAGATCTATTCAGAATAATCGCAAGTTCAATGGAACTCCAAGTGGCACTTTATAACACAACCAAACATTAACAATTATTAACTTTTTTACCAACTAATTTTTTCCCCCAAGTATTTTTCTAATAAGAATAAATTCCAAAACCTATTTAAACTAAATTGGCTCATACCAAAAAATTCCAAAATTTTCCATTATCAAACTGCACACCTAAAAACAAATGAACAAACATTTACAAGAAAAATCGTTCCACGTTATGGCAATGCTGCTATTTCTGTCTATATAAATACTCAATTTTAAAAAAATGATTACCACAAGTTCAATTGAAAAGCAATTTTTCAGTAAATATATATATGTACAAAAAAATCACTCCATACACTCAATTCCTCAAATTGAACCAACTGGTACTCCTCCATCTACAATGGGAGTAATTATTCATCTCGTTATGGTATATTCGTGATCTGGTGACGTGTTAAATCAAAAAGCGGGTGCAACAAGAAAATGATAATCTATTCTCTCTATTTTACTCTTGTAAGGCAGTTATGCCTTCTGATTATAGGATATGAGCACCATTCAAAAAATTATGAAGCAAAAAGCAACATAACATTGAAGATAAATCGCAAACATGCAAAAAAGTTTCTTATTTTACCTAGCAGCTATATCAGGATAAGTTGGGAAGTTAATGTGAGTTCATTTATGGAGTTTTGCATTTATCTTAATAATGTGATTTTTTTTTCAACATTGTAATAGGCCCCAATAATGTTTTTAAATGTATATGCAAAAATGGATTTAAATTTAAACTGACAAATAGTTAATTCATAAAAAAAATGTTGCTTTTTTTTTGATAAAATAAAAAATAAAAATTAACTAATTTTTTTTTTTACCAATTTATCATTTTGAAAGGACGTTTGATAAACTAAGGAATAAAGAAAATTAAATTGGACAAATAAAAAAAAAGTCTAAATGAAAGGCAAGTTTAGCTTGCAGTTTAGCCTGGAGTCAAACACATAAATATTTTTTTAAAAAGACACAAACTAATAACATGTGTGCAGTTCTGTATTTCTATACTGATTATGATTACCATGCATGGCAAATGATAAATGAATCGAAGTTTACAACTGCGCAGAGTACGAAATCATCGTTTTGACGTTGTGCAGTATTGCTTTGGTTACGATAAGGTAAGTGCAATTAAATTCCCACTGTAGTTACAAGATATGTGAATATGATTATAAAACAATTAAAATCTACTATAATACGAGGACTGGTCAAAAAATTCCAAGACTGATTTTTTAAAAATTTATTGAAATTTTTCACGAGTTATTGAACACTGTCCCCTTCAAAGTAATCCCCTTGGGAAGCTATACATTTTTCCCACTGCCGTTACGTTTTCCCCTCTTCCACTGCTGGAAGGACCCTGAGAACTCATCTTCTGAAATGCTGTTCAGTTCTTAAGAACCAAGGATGTTGGTAACAGAGTTTCGCAAAAACTAAAGCCCATTTTGCACGTCAAACTTCTTCAATCGGTTTTAACTTTTTCTGACGTCATACACGTCATACCTCTAGCATTCAAGAACGATGAAGACTTGATACCAGAATTCTTCAAGTCTGAAAAATCCTTGTGTCTTTGATTGCTAAGTTTATTTCAGAATGAAGAAGAAAGATAGAAACTGTCGTCCAAATTGGTGGAGGACACATGCAACCATTCCTCAATAATACTGTAATTTATTTATTTATTTATTTAATAAGTCTACATCCCCTTAGAACAATATACATGATGATGTTCCTGGTGGTCAGAGCATTCACCTCTGGCGACAGTGGCCCGGGTTGTGCTTCCCACTCGTGCCATGTGGATTCAGTTCGGGGTCTGACACCACGGGGGCAAGTTTTCTCGGGGTTCTCCCGTTTCCTCCTGCATCATAAAACCTGTCCCATGTTTATCATCCCCATTTCATCATCATTTCTGTATTTCTAATTTCAATAGTCTGAGAGCCAAATGACATAGCTGTAAAAGGCAGTCGGTGCCCTCATTAAACCCCAAGTACCTACCCACCTACATGATGATGAAAAACAGTTAATACAATGAAATGAATTATGTATATAATATAATATAATTAAAAGCGAAGTTGAAGCAACTGTTTTTATTTTAAATCGGAAGATATTTTATTTTCAATTTTATTTTAAAATTTTACATCCCATAGGAATTGAATTATAACAAATGCTCAATTAGCATCAAAAAATATGTTTTCACAGTTGCATCTTAGAGGGTAGACAAAGATATTGTAAAATAAAGATATTGTAAAGTGTAGACAGAGATACTGTACTCTAGTGCACTGTAAAAAAATTTGCGTTTGGCGACTTTATGGCCATGTTTTTTTCAAACAGCTATAAGTCAACTCAAACTCGCTATAGAAACGTAAAATCATACATTGTCAGAAACTGTATGAAATGAACTTCAATTTCAGTTTATTTTTCAACCAAGTAGCTCAAACCATTCAGGAAATATTCACATTTCAAAACAGGGGCAAAAAAGTTTGGTCCGCCCAGTATATCTACAATTTATTATTGCAAACAGTATATGATAAATCAGAAATTAAAAACATTTCGGTGGAAATGCATACTGAGTGTTACATGAAGTAGCCTAATCCTTCCACTGAATTACCGAGCCACTGTACTAAATAAACCTGGGAACATTGGAGTTGTAAAGTATATTACTGCTAATCTTGTCATTCTAAGCTTTAAAAATCTAAAATTTATTTTCCCTTGCTACAATTACATCACATTTTATATTCACTTTTTTTTTTAAATGGGTTCATATTTTCTAATTAAATGTTGGTTGGACCAATGTTGATTTCCTGTTGTCAGCAGTCATGGCTTTTTTTTCTTTCGGTAATTGTGTTCATTGTTGGATCGACAAAGTCAGCAAAATGGCCGCATTTCGTGACGATGTCCAGCTGAGCCGAGTTTTGACTTGACAAAAAATATCATTGAATAAAAAAAAGAAAAACACGCTGACCGACTGATTAGTCGCTCTCCTAATAAATTTCACGTATATTTCAACCGAGACACAAAAAACAAGTGCCGACGAGGAAATAAATGCAGCACGTGACAGAAATGGAAGCGAAAATCGTGCCCAACAACTTCACAATTGCGATATGCATTTTTGGACAAAACAGGATGCTGTGCAGAAAGTAGTTAGATCGAGATAACTTACATTTCAATTTACAACCAAATTGAACTTTTTTCTTCTTTTGCAACAACTTTAACCAAAGCTTCGCCAACGTATAAAAACGTGTGAAATATCAACTACGGTTCCAGAATTACCATTGCATCAAAGTTAAAATAGATCTTTTTCAGTACTGAAGCTGCAATATGAAATGATCGCGTGATATTTTATGACAGGATACTTAATGAAGGCAACGATTAGAGTTGTAGTGTATGTATGTTTTCACCCACCCGTTGGACGGACGGGCGATGGAGAAAAACCATATTAGAATAACTGATAGTATAACTGGCTAACATAATAGTAAACTATTATCCACTGGAATGGCGAAATAACAAATTTCAATAGAAAATGGTAATTTGACATGTTTAACGACAAGCTTCAATTAGTATTAGACGACAATAAATGTTAAAATGTCTAGATTTCTTGTAAAGTTATCAACAAAAAAAAATCACGATTATTGGTGGCGCCGTCTGTCGAGCGTATTCACAAACAAGCTAACAATTATAAAAACAAATTACAATTAAAAACATTAATATTCAGGTGCACACCTCCACGGTCCTCTTAGTTAACATGTCAAGTTTCTAGCTTCTACGTTTCATAGTTTTAAGTTATGGTGTCATAAACCAAACCAACCAACCAATCACACACTATTTCGACCTATACAAATGTAAATGGTCATATTCAAAACCTAAAAAAGTGTTTGAAAATGTGTTGAACAATACGTATTGAAACATCTATCATTCCTGAAATTTTATCACAAAATAAGATGTTTATTTGGTGGCGCCATCTATCGAGCGTGTGTATAACAAATCAATAATCAAAAGCAGATAAATTAGAATATTAAAAAATAACCCTCAGGTGTACACCTTCAGGGTTCCCTTAGTGAACGTGTAAAATTTCTAGCTTCTCGGTTTCATAGCTTTAAGTTACGGTGTCATAAACCAAACCCAGCCATCCACATTATTCGCACCTATATTAATGTAAATGGACGTATCTGAATCTTAATAAAACATGTATGAAGCAAGCAAGTGAAAATGTTTTTGAAAAATGAACATGTGTTTTTTTATAATAGTGTGATATAGATGTAACGCATTCAATTTACTAGTGCAGTTAAAAGCAATTGAAATCTCACTTCCGTGGTTGTCAGATTGGGTTGACAAGTATGAAATGCACTCAACATGACAATTGCTTGCATTTGCTGAAGTCAACGGCTTCGAAATTTTATCATCAGTGACAAGATGGAGATGGCAAGATAAGTCGACAGATTTAGTGTCATCTCCGCCTAATACGGATTCATTTGAATGATTTTCTCGACTAGACCAGTTCCGGAAGAAATAGATTTATATACATACAAATATCTTTATATAATGCAAAAAAACATACTTTTACTACTAACTGAACATACACACGTTTTTACTTTTTTTCCATCATCGATGAACCGTATCAGTCCCCTGAACAAAGAGCCAAAAATGTTATATGTATAGGAAAAAAATAATACAATGACTTTAAACTTTTAAGAGCTCTACTAGATAGATTTTCCTAAGAAAAGAAAAGATGGATAGAAAGGGGTGACAGGTAAAGTTAAAAAAAAAACACATTTGGGGAACATTAACCTTGTGAATAGTGGACGGATCAGGAATTCCACGACCTTGCTTTTATTTATTGAATTCCTCGTTATGGAGAAACGTGCAGAAACCACTAAAACATGTTATTCCAATAACACCATCATCGCTTGAGAATGTTTTATATAGCACATATTTTTTTCTTCATATCTATACTGTATAAATAGATAGTTAAGCCGAGAAAACGGAACTCCATGGAAAAGGGGGAAACTTTAGTACCTGAGTCGTAATTGCATTTTGTAAGACTGCCGATGGTTGTAGAACTTCCTTCATTCTAGTTATAGTAATTTCCGTGTAATTAAAATTAATCAGCTCGCGTAATTGAACGAGAAAATTACCATCGCGTAAGTAGAGTAGCAGCAATAAATATACAGCATTCTACAATCGATTATTATTAGCGCCCCTCATATGTTTTTTAAGCTTCTGTGCATTACATCCTTAAATAATCTAACGAAAATTGTGAACAGTTCACTCTCAAAATTTTCAATTTATATTCATTTGTGTTAAAATATATCATAAAATATACCATAAAATATAAATAACCACCTGTGTGTTAAAATGATACGAAGTACCGGTATATAAACTTCTTTGGCTTGATTACATGGAGCTGCAATTTAAGTGTAGACGTAAAAGTTATTAAAACGTATCGTGCGCGTTGATTAAAAAAATCACTGTAATTCTAGTAAATAATTTTGGACCTAGTATATTAGTTCACCTCCACTTTGTGAGTCTCTTATTATTAGAAAGCGAAAGTGGCGGAGAAATAACAAGAAAGATCCGTTGTTATTAGTTTATTTATCCATAATGAAATAAAAATGGAAGAGTTTCAAATTGTGACGAGATACTTGCATTAACATAATATAAAATCTAGATTATTTTATTTTTTATTTATTTATTTATACGCTTTATAATACCAGTTTAGCTAACCTAAACTTGTATCTACACCCATAGATACCAGTTTAAGTCAGGTTAAAATCAACGGAAAAAAAAAGCAACGGCCAACAGAGTCACAAAACCACTGGAGGTGAACTAACGTACTAGATCCATAATTTTTACCAAGGTATAAAAGTATGTTATTATGCTGTATGTTATTTGCTGGAATACATGACATATAACACCAAACGAGTTTGAACAGATTTGAGTTGTATTTGATGTTTGATTACAGTATAATGGTTAATAGTCTTGCTTGAAACCCAGTTAAAATTTGAATATCCTTCGTACATTTAAGATTATGTCATATGAAAATAAAAACTATAATGCTATGTTTGGACTAGTCCATTTTAGTTAGGTGAGTAAAGCATTCGAAACACGTGTTTCCGATTTATTTTAGGTCTAAAAACACAGCCTAGGGCTGTGTTTTTAAACCTTGAACATCGATGTTAAGCGCTACCAAATCGAGTTACGTGATACCAACCAAGCCATATGATGGGCGAAATCACATCATGTGACACGCTTCGTTGGCGCTAAACATCGATATTCAATGTCTAAAAACATAGCCTAGACTCGTCTTGTGTGGTTTACCATCCATACAAGTGTTAAAAACCGCATTGATCAATTACTAATCTTTAAAAATGGAAGGTGGTGTTGTACTTTATAATCTTATATAAACAAAATTTTTTCATTCCTGAGTCTGTCTGTGCGCGTATGAATCGAATACGGTTGATTCACTCTTTGTAAAACTCCATACAGTATTTAAGTTGGAAAAGCTTCGAGAGAAATTTTAGGCTATCGTTCATGCCAAAAGGGTTTTATTGAAAAGTCACCAAATGATTCTTTTATACACCTCCATTTATATTCGTGAGATTTTGGCATTGTCAAAGTCGATTTATGAGAATAAAGACAACTTATCATTTATATAATGGTTATGTTTATATTTTATCAATTTATCAATCAGAAAAAAAAATTTTAGCGAAAGAGAATTTTTGGACGAAGGAAAAACTAAGCGGAAATACTACTGAGAGGCGAATGTGGAAGATCTTTACACATATCAAGAACAAATCAACTGGCAAATACACTCGTAAGACCTTACAGGTTTTTCAGCAAGATATGAATATACATGTACTAGAAAGTGAACCCATCAAAAATGACGGGCAAATGGCTTATAATTTTATTTAAGCTCATTTACTGTTTACATTCCGTTGTTATGGTACTTAGCCGCTCATTGTTATAATTGAAGCACCTGGTGTAAAAAGGTGTTAAAATTACAAAGTAAAATTGTTGAAAGTAACATTTGTACAATTTGGAAGAAAACGTTTAAAGATCTGAACTTGCCTTGCTGTCTATGGGCTACTTCACACTTCTTGCACTAATTAATGTCTTTGTACATATTTTTGTCTTGCTAAAATATGCGTCAAGAGGTAGAATTGCACCTAACATATTTGAAAATCCTTCCAGGTCATTTTTGACAAAAATGTTACTTAACACCCTTATAGACCAAGCCCTTCAATTTTATTTAA
Organism: Cryptops parisi; assembly: GCA_034695005.1. Taxonomy (NCBI): domain Eukaryota; kingdom Metazoa; phylum Arthropoda; class Chilopoda; order Scolopendromorpha; family Cryptopidae; genus Cryptops; species Cryptops parisi. The sequence continues at coordinate 4,103 of JAQIWH010004163.1, read as the reverse complement.
TCTCACTGTTTACAGTTATGTTGTTATGAGGTGAACCCCCGTAGATTCCAAGCGTTCCACGTCGATAAATTTGGGTGTTAATTGGTATTAATTTATAAAATTAAACAAGTCAACTTCACGAGAAACCCAATGTCTGAAAAATCCATCTTAACCACCATCTCACCCTCACCTGAACTAACAAATCTAAAACTTGTCAAATCTTTCACACCACAATCCATTTCATCGGAACCACTTTCAAAACTTTCAATTTGTTTTGTTCTCAAATTTTCTATTTCACAGAAGTATGGACTTAAAAGTTGTAGGTAGCCTTAGAAGATCCTTAAAAGAGGAGGTGGAGAATGAGTGAGATTGTGTCTAGCTTGTTGACTTTCCAATCTTCTGTGGTTTTGCACTGCCGCCTCGCGACCATTGAGCGCGGCGAATCACGCCGTTTCGCCCAGCGGCCAAAATAATCCTTCTTCAGCGGTTCGCGAAGAAGGTACCATTGGCGGAAGGGCAAAAGAGCTGCAACCACGGTATTCTTATTCCCCGCAAGCGCACACATACACACACACACAAGCTTGAATACATACATATATACAAACACACACACGTACTACTCACTCTCTTCTTAATTTCTTTTGCTACGAGTCAAGGTCAGGGTTGATGTCTTGCCAAAAGCCCGACGTCTACAGTGGTGTTTGGCATTGCCATTCGAGCAGCTTCTCCAGACTACATACATTGGGCGCGTGCTCAAGCACACAATCTGAACTAGACGGGTTCCCCCCTAAACATTTTTTGAAAAATTATATCACATTTGGAAAAAAAAATCATTATCACCATACAAAAATGGATATTCCGAAGTCATTGGAGAGTTTTTAGAACAGTTTGCGAGGACGTTACAAAAAAGTTCTTGTACCGTGGATTTACACCAACAAGTTGGATGTTCGGGATATGATGGGTGTGTAATGGGGTATGATTTTTTTTTTATTTGATTTATTTTTTGGGTTTTATCTATACATATGAAAAGGGAGATATATTGAGAAAAAAATTAATTTTAAAAAAAGGAAAAGTTGGTGGTTGACATTTACATTTCGACCTTGAAAACGCTCCGAAGCAAGGTAAAGGGGAAAGATTATATGTAATAATAACGAGTGGGAGAGACATTGTGTCTACCAGTATCAAGGGTTAAAAACTCATCCATCCGGCGAAGTGAAGAATGTGGTAAACTAGGAATGTGGGGGTGTTGAAATATAAAAACAACAGCCCAAAAGTATTTCAAATTTTTAATATAACGAAAAAAAAGTATATCAATGTTGGAAAGGAATGTCGCTCGCTGATGATGATGATGATGCTACTTCTTTATAAAAGGACATTTTCTCAACTGAATCCAAACTTCAAACAACCAATCGTCGTTTAGCAAAGTTTCAATTAAAAGAATAACAACATACAACGACGGTTAATAGAGAAAAAAAATGGATTATTATTTTTATTACGATTGCTCAAGAAGTTTTCCGTGACAACGTCTTCGTTTTGTTTGTTCTCTTGAGGATTATTAAGCAGTGAATTTGAGTGAACAACAACAACAATCACATCAACATCGTCGTCGACAAAAACAACAAAAAACGTGTTGAAGTAATAGATTACTGTCACATTATTTTTGTTATTTGTCATCTTGTGCCGTGGATGTTTGTGGGTTTTCCTTCCCAAAAATCAACTCGTGTCTGTCTGTCTGTTTTGACCAGGTAAGAGTCAACTTAAGCCTCTTTATTATGCGCCGCATCCTTTGCCAAACAACAAGTGGCTAGCGCTTTTGGCGCCTTTCGCTTGTCGCACTTTTTTTATATATATCCTTCACACTTTATACATATATGTGTATATATATAGTTTATATTTTTTTTGGAAACTCAGCTTGATTCTCCTTTTATAAACTTGAAAAGTGTTAAGTGAATTTCAAACTCTTTTAGAACTACTGTCCACATTTTTTCATAGTCACGATCTACTGAACTTGTTGCATTTTTTTTGTGTTTATTTATTTTTAAGTTTGTATAAAAAATGTACAAAATTTTTTTAAATTACTTTCATAATAATTTACGTTGAACATTAACCAATACCGAATATTTCACACTGATAATCCGTACCGCAACTTCATGGTATAAAAATAGTTTAGTTTAATGGAAAATAATAATCCACATTTGAACAATGAACTAATTTTATCAATATTAGTATGAAATCATTATTAATAATTACTTTTTAACCAATTAATATGTTAAAAGACAAATACCTTTTTCATTGCGTTCATCCATTACAGTTGGATTTCAGTAGTTTTTCTTATAATAGTGAGTTGCGGGTTATCAACGGAAAATTACAATATAAATAAGATGTAATATAACAATGATAAAATATGCATTTACAAATTTTAATTTTAAGCTTATTTGACAAAATGCACTAAATATTAAGGTATACAATGTTTTACAGTCTCATTATGTCATTAACTCGTATATTGCGTTTAGTGTATAAATACTGTTACTAATGCAATTCAATGATATCTCGTTGTTAAAATCATTTCATTTCATGTGATCAGTAGTTACCTAAAATTACGATACGGTGTTTTATATGCATTCTAAAACAATATACAGGCATTTCTCGATTCGTATAAGAGCGTTCTGCGAAAACCAATCAGAAACCGCATATGTGGAAATTTTGAAGGAAAAAAATGGAAAAGTTACATTCGATAATTCCACCGTGAGGGCCAGCATTTTGTGCCACAGGTGGCGTACATTGTAGTCTATAGAAGAAAAGAGGCAGGTGGGTAAAAGTGTTCATTTACTTGTGCACTACCTCACAGAATCGCACAAAAAAGATAAATTTTCTCGCATATACCGTGTGTTTGGTTTTCACTCATGAAACTCGCATTAATCGGGTTAATTCCCCCATTATTCGGGTTAATTCCCGCGTGAAACTCGCATTAATCATTTATTCACAAAAAAAAGTTCTCGCATTAATCGTGAACTTTTTTTTGTGAATAAATGAGATGTCCTCAAATTATGCGATGGTTACTTTCTGCGAAAATTTCAACAATCACATATAGTAAAATTTTCATAAAGTGGAACACCGTATATTTCTCACATGTTAAGTCCAAACCTTTTCCATACTAGTAATATCGCATAAAACGAAGACTTTCTGCAACTCTATCTGATTCACCTTAAAAACATTACTGGTAAAAGTATTATATTTAAGTCATGCATTGTTTATAATTATTGCTACAAAATTTAAATAGTATAGCAATAATAGCTAGTAATTATACTGTTGCAACGAATTGATATAGTTATTAAAGTAACGCTGTTAAACTATTAGTAGTTAAACTAAGAGATGTTAACTCAATAAAAGAATTATAAAAAGTTGTTATACTCGTCACTGTTTGCCATCGTTAACATTACTAAAATCACCTGTAGTTGCTACTCTCACTGCTGGATACCATGTAACGAATTGTTTTCGTTTTGTTGTTTGTTTGTTTATGATGATATTTTTCTTGTTTGCTTATATAAAAAAATGTTTCTTTTTTCTGTTATACGGGTATACATTGTTTTTGCAATGTATACCGGCAAGAGTATACATTGCTGAACAAACTAAAGGTGGCAACCAAAGTGTACAGCAACACTGCTGGATGTTCGCCAATGCAGCTATTTTGACATCATAAATTAAAATAAAGCAATTAAAAAAAATAAGACAAGCGCCTACAGCCTTTCTATACACAAAAAAAAATCTTTAAAATATTCAAGAAAACCTATCTTACATTTTTTAATGAGCTCATTGTATAAAGAACTGTTACTTAGCAACAAATAGTAAAGTAAAAAAAATATTGATATTCCAAAACAATGAACACCCTATATAAATATTACGTGTATTTTACAACTTCAAAACGTGTGAATGTTTGTGCCCACACACACATATACGAGGGTAGATCAAAAAATAAGTTTCACTCAGAAGTAACATAAATGATATAGACACACATTATGTATGTTACTGTAAAAGTACACCCTTCATTAATTTATACACATATTCGTTTAATGCCTGTAAACACTTATTGAAATGTGCGAACAAATTTTCGATACCTATTCCCA
>JAQIWH010004162.1:0-17702 GCA_034695005.1 Cryptops parisi | reverse complement strand
ATCTATATTTTATACCAAGAGCATTACAACGAGTTAAGCACTGTTTAAATATAGCGTGTATGACGTGTGTGTCTGTCATACAGTATGTCATGTCATTGACGTACAAATGAAAAGTACACAAATTCAAAATTCACTTCTATTGTCATCTACAACAGGCTGATTTAGTACAATTGTCATAAAATTTCCAAATAAAACCAATGCCACCAAATGACGAAACTCTCCGAAACAAGACTACATTTCACTAAAATGAACGGGTATAAAAAGTAAGTACAAAACCGTGTTTTTCGACAGACACACAAAAAAAACTAACCAAAATAAAAAAGAAACCCATTATCGACGTTTATGAAAAAAAGTTACCAAAACACTAGTTTCCCGACTTGACACAGATGACACTTTTTCCTTTGATTCTTGACTCGCTTCACACAACTCGTCCAAGCGCAACCCTTGTGACATTTCCTACACTTCTTGTCTCCCTTCCACCATCTCCTTTTTTTTTGTCCTCTAGCAGCTGGTATAGAAAAGAGGACGAGGGGGCGGATATAGGACCAACCAGTCACCGTTCCGAATCATAAATCACAGTTGAACGTTATTCATGTCCACAAAAGGGGAGACACAACCGAGTTGAAGAACCCAGGTCTAGTGACATAAAATCCAATTGAAATGGACACTCGACTAATGAGAAAAAGGGGAAAATCTCACTATCAAATTTAGTCTATAACCCCTTTTTTCCCTATAAAGAACTTCGATCTTGTAAATGACAATTTCGACCGCAATAGTCTACTTTGTGCACACGGTGGTGGTGGTAGTTCAAATATCGACCCCCACACAACATACCGCATTTCAATGTCACTAAAGGCGATTTTTCATAAACACTGATCCACCAACTCTTGTCATCTCACGTTTGACCTCATAAAAGGCAATATCGAGTCTATACTCATCCCAATTTATGACTTTTCCCGACATGATTTGTAGATCTCGATGGAATACAGCGAACGTCACTGCAAAGAAATCTGTTAATCATTCAGCAGTGCCATTTCCGTCAAAAGTAACTTTCGAATACAATATACGCCAAAATTGACTAGACAAAGAGCTGTCAAAATGCCATTAAAATTGGATTATCTTATATTTTTTTTTTCATTTCGTTCCCAATATAACATTAGTGTGAGTTTGCTCAGAAAGTGATTGGATTAGTGAGACAGCAAAGAGCCATCATCTATAAGCGTGTGTCCAAACTGAATGGCTTCGTATACTAAGTAAAAGCCCGTGCTTCGCACGGGTGTGAAAGAATAGGTAAAAAAGAAACAGCTTTTCCAAAAATTAAAAACTTAAAAAACAAAAAAACAACTACGGTATAAATAATTGCAAAATATTACGTACGACCTAAAAAAATTGATTTAAAATAAAATAAACAGTTAGAATCGAAAGTGGTATACCCTATGCACTTTTAGCTAACAAACCAAACAACTCGTATAACAATTTCCAACTGTTCCAAGTCGCTAAATGCACAATTAAAAAAAGGCTTTCACAAAAAACGATGAATTCAAACCTTTAGACCCATTTTCCAGTCAAAAACTCTCCATACGAACCATTTCGGAAAAATTAGATAGCTATTGAAAATATAGATATCCTTTAGTTAAGTCATAGTTCGTGATTTTTGAAGCTTTGGTTTCTACCACGGTGTTTCTATACACCGTGGTTTCTACAAAAGTTTTTTGCCAATAAACTAATCCTAGGCATTTATTATATAGGATATAAACTGTGTATATATGTATACATGTAAAATTCTTATATAAAATTTGTCAGTGACCAATCGAAGAAGAGCCTCCAACAGCACATCTGCAGTTGAAGCTTTTATTGAGGAAAATATGGAAATCACTTTAATCGACCGCAATAGCGTTATCGTGTCTTTCGCTTATGTTACTGTCCAATGATTAAGGAGGAAAAAAAAAATATATATATATATATATATATAGATACTAAAAGGGAAAAAAATAAAGAGAAATTGACGAGACGCCAGAGCTGACTCACAAGTCTAACCGCGCCTGGCCGAAGTAACGCAATGAATAACAAAGAGTTTTCTGGCTTGAAATAAAAGAAATAAAATCGCCATTAGCACCTCCTAAAAGTGTGGACAACGCACTTAGCGGTGGATGCCTGATGATAATGATGATGATGATGACGAATGGTGAAAAATAGGAAAAAAAGACTATAGGGAAAAGGGGGATGAAAAGAAAAAACCGTAGTGTCGAGATTAAGTTGGGAAAAGAGGATAATTGAAACCAGCTTCTTCAAAATCGATTTCTTTTATTTTTTATTTTTTATTTTTTTTAACAAACGCGAACCGACTTAAAACGACAATTGCAGGTTTGGAACTTCCATCAAATAGTAGTTAAATTCGATACAGGTCTTCCTTTTTATTTTTCACTTTCCTAAAGTAGAAAAACCACTAATCCATAGAAGCGAATGATGATTTGTTTCACTACGCCATAATTCTAAGACTATAAAACCTAGCAACTTGAAACTTTCAATAGGCACAGAAAAAACTTCAAAACATATGCATCTGACCGTACATTTTTTTAAAAATAATTGTATATATAAAAAAAGTTTATTAAACTTCTCGAAAGACGGCGCCACTGATAATCCAAATTCGTTAACAACTTCAAGAACTTCTTTTGATAAAACTGAAAGCAAAATCAAGGTTTAATTTCAAACGCACATAAGGCACAACCTTGTTAAAAATATTACTGGAATTATGCTGGAAAATGTATCTTATTCATTTTCTAAACTAATTTTATGAAAAACACGTCAATAACTTTAAAAGCGCTTTATAAAACTAAAAACAAAACAGGTATTGAATCTAAACTAAAAGTACACATTTCCTGTTAAAATTATTGCAACTTGTCTAGAAATAATTTATTTTTTATACTCTTTATATTAGCTTCACTTGTATGAGTTTGTGAGTGAGCTGGAAAGTTAACTTATACCGCCATGTACAGTCGTTTATGAGAATATTTTGATTTTTTTCATTTTTTCATAAGACGATTTACAAAAGTCTACAAAATTTACAAAAATAACAGAAAAACAAACAAAATATCTGTATAATACTGTATATATATACTGTATAATAAAAAAATGTATAATGTACAGAAATCAAAAAAATAATTTTTTGCATTATTTATTTACATACAGTAGGCTTATATGAGTATATGACAGACTGTAAAAAGTATGCTTAAAAAACTTTTTAGGCATTTTTAACGTACTAGTTTCTAGCAATCCTATTATTTAAAAAAGCCCTAAACAACTTGTTTTATACTGGAAACAGAAACTGATTTCAATTCGAAACTCGCAAAACTTCAGAACTTCCTGTTAAAATCATTGCAATTTAGCCATAGATGAAACTAAAACCTTTATCCAGCAAAATGGATAGTAACATTCTAGCAAATCGATCTCAAGTTACCAATTCCCAACTCAAAGGCACCCCCCGGAACGCTTTCCCAATTTCTTGCCATTTCTTTCGGACAAAAAGAAAAAAGAAGTCGTTTGTTTTCCTGTTTTTGTCGACCACCGAGTTAAGGTTCCTCCTAATACTTGTGACCTCTAAATAATTGTTCCGTTTCGAGAGTATAGGATAAAAAAACACACAGACAAAACCAAACTTTGTTCCCCATCCACAGTATACAGTTACTTCCTCCATTTTTCCACCACTAACGAACACAGAAACCCCTACATTCGAAGTGCAACGGGAAATGACGAGGGGATGAAATCCGAGGAGACCAAAAAGGTAAGCAGTTCCCGAAGAAAAAAACAACGTCTTCAAGACTACTACAAGAAGAAGAGTGCAATGGCTGTTTTTCTCACCCAGTTTGTCGGTTCTGTTTCCAAGTGGAGGCCAAGTCGAACATTCATCTTCCGAAGAAGAGATGTGTCAAGGAGATGGAAGATAACGAGTTTCTTGACTTTGTTCCCCAGCAACTACTACTACTTCTTCAAAAACGTCGTCGTCGTTACACTCCCAAAATTCAACATTGCTTTTTGATTTTTATCCAACCAAATAAATTTATCCCAACCACACAAAAAATGCAACCCCTGGCTAGTAAACATATACTCAGAATTTTATATAAGAATGTGAATTTCTTTTCTAAATTATCTTGGGTATCATCTTCAACTGTAACAAATATTTCAGACCAATGACTGACAAGATCACAATTGTCAATACAGTGAAATCGGATTATTATGATCACTTTGAGACTCGGCAATTGTCATCATAATTAATCGGTCCAAAAACACTGTATCCATTGATTAATGTTATCAGCCGGTTATTGTTATCAAAAAGTAGTGATCCCAAAGTGATCAAGGATTCTGGATAACAGGATTCTAGCACTGTATTACATTGTTACATCGAAAACCATGAGTCTTAGCTACCAAGTCATATTTAGAAAATTATAGCCAAGGGTCCTATTTAGTCATAATCCAATGTCGTTTCAATTTTTTTTAGCAATTCAACCGAAATAAAAATGTTAAAAAATAATGGTGATTTAGATGCTTCTCTGCAAGCCATTCGAACACTGCAGAGAAAAACATTTTAGTTGTTGTACAACTTTTAAGTTGTATTTAAATTAGATAAACCATGTAAACAACTGAAATCACTTTAATTTCTAGCAAGAGTGATCTACAGTGAAGCTGCATGGTGAGTTTCAATCGTTATCGTAGTTTCAATTTTTATTTCGGTTGAAAATAAATGAAAACATTAGATTACTAAATTGAACTTTGGCTACAACTCACTAAACTTGACTTGGTAGCAACGACTCATGGTTTTTGATGTAAACAATGCGATAACCTTGAAAATAAATTCAAGGTCAATGAAAATAATAGATTGGTTGGATGTTTTGATTATATTCCATCGATGCATCCGCAAAACTAGGCAGCAAAATATTACCCTGTATCATTGGAAATGAAAAGACGTATCCAAGAAAAACGTATAGGAGATATCCAAGAAAACGAATGACAAACTGCAAATTAATCTTTATATTTTTACTTCCTAAAATTTAAAAACTAACTATATAGTTGGTGAATCCATGTCCCTAATATCACGTTCATTGTAATAAACTTAAACTATCAGCTGCATAGTCAAAATAAACTTGAAGCAAACTAATATAAACTTTGCTCTTAGATACAATTAAATCTACAAAAAAACACTACATTGAATTGTATAAAACATTTTCTCTAACTCATTCTAACTCAATAAAAAAAAGTCACTTTTTTTCCTTTTATTTTTTTTGTGGGGGTGGGGTGCTATTTCTGTAGGTGTTCTCGAAATGTTTTATTATTCAGTAGTAAGTAGCTTGCTTTAACTTTATAATTCTTAATTCGAAATGATAAAAGTTTTTTTTTTCTTTGAATAAAAATAAAAAAGCCCACAGAAGCAATCGTTTCAGTTTGCCCTACACCGAGTCTAGTAGAAACGGGAACAATTTCCTCGAATTCCATTAGCCTGATACCAATCCACTAACAAGAAAACGATTCTTGAGGCATCATTCATCTAAAAGCATTGCCCGTTCTCTAACAAGTACACGGCATTAGAAATCCTAAAGAAGATTGAGAGTGGAAGAAAATGGAAACAAGGAGGACTTTTCCTCAGAAAGAAACAACGATGAAGAAAACTAGACGAAGAAAAAATACCGTTGAGGATAAGAAGAAAAAATCCATTTAGCAGTTTGTCCAGCAACAGAACAGACCAAAGATAATCTCCTGGAACTCTTTTTTTTGGGAAGAGCTTATTTTGGACTTTCTGTCCACAGAAGTCAAGAGAGACTAAACAAATAATATACGAAAAAAAATACAGTACTTAACTATTTTTTTCACTGAAAAACTACTGGACGTGAAATTCAGCAAAGTAAAAAAACGAATGGACATAAGCAAGATGTTAAACGCAATCGAACTAAGAGCTTTCGTGGCATTTCACTTAATAAAATAACCTCAATTATACCGTGTGGACCAATGTATACTGCAAACGGTTTGACAACTACTAGGTATCAAATCGAACCACGGTTAAGATGTTTTTGTATCTGCAAGGCGTTAAAACATGGTTATTTGTACAATATCAACTTTTGTATGCTTTGTTTTAAACAATGACCACCGATATCATTACGTGTTGCAATTGAGGAGTTAGGTGAAAAATCGGCGTAACTCCAATTACGTCGTTATTCCTTAAAATGTTTATATTGAATCGTTTTAGACCAGTTTATAGCATAAAGAGATTGGGTTGCCTACAGTCCATAGCTGGACTTTTTGAAGTAAAACTATTGTAAATGTGAAATTTTTTGTGATTTCTTTCTTTTTGTCGCATCACTTCCTGGTTGTTCCACTCGCTTGTTTCACTTCCAAAACAATGAAAAAAATACTGATCTTTGAAAAAACGGTGTAGCTGCATTTATAAATTTGCACGATATCTGAAATAACGGCGTAATTGCAGTTTTAAATTAAACCTGCATTTATAAATTTGCACGATATCTGAAATAACGGCGTAAATGCAGTTTTAAATTAAACCGTAACTCGAGGCCTGCCAACTAAAATTAGCAGATCTTTTTTTTTTTTTTAAACTTGTCCATTTTCCTTCTACAGATAACTTATACAGTTGACAGGAATTTGTTTTAATCTTAAATTTAAAAGGTGCCAAAAGTTTTTGTTCTTTTTCTCTAAACTATATTTTTGGAGTTAGACGGTTATTCCACCCAACTCCTGAATTCTGGTTTGAACAGTAGCTTTGGTAAAATTACGCGTTCGAAGTTTGCGTTACGCAAACTTCGAAGCAAGCGTTACGCAAACTTCAATGAGATCACTTGTATGTCAAATGAGATCACATGTTTACAGTTTGCATTGAACAATACTCAGTATCACATTGAAAATAGGATCACATGTATGTTTATATCTAAAAGTGAGCTGGTGTAGTCTTATATTGACGAAAAAGTAATGATCACGATGACGTGTAAAAATCAACTTGGGATAAATGTCACGCGAAGGTTCAAGAATTTAAAAGACAATGTCAAACTTGCGCCTAAACCATGAACCATAATATCACCAATGTCAACCCCAAGTTTCCGTGATTTCATTCAATTTTAATACGGTTCCAAAATAGTATTAAAACAAAGATGTAACAAATTCAAATGTAAATAAGTCATACAAAAAGTTTCCTTAGCTCAAACTTCTTGACAACGTCGAAAGCTTTAAATGCTCGCTTTAATGCAATCCATTATTCAAAATTGTATCTCAAGTCGTCAATGTTTACGAACGTGACTCGTGGATCACCCTGTACATAAAGAAGTGATATCCACTTTATTTCTCCGAGCAATAAAAACATATAAAGGATCATTTATCATTTTACCTATTCTCATTAAATATTCAATTTTATTAGCAGTGAAAAGACATAGGAACTCGTTTAAAACGAGTGTTTGAAAAGCTATATAAAAAAAAATTGTACGTATGTATATAAAAAAAGGGTGCTTTCGACGTCACGCAACTGCGCCATTTACACGCCAATCGTTTCCAAACCGAAATACGTGTGAAAAGCTAGAGAAATTTTCGACAGGCCCATCCATCAAACAAAACTGTGTGTGTCTGGTTAACTTGAGAATCGAGTGAAAAATTCTCTTGTTTATGGCGTCAGCAAAGGGATGGATGAAAAAAAGTGTTACACTAAAATCCATATGAAATTCGCTCACCCATATGTGAAAATAACATATCCAAGAAATGGGCGCAACACGACTACGGCTACTCAATATACAGGGTGTAGAGCAGTTCAGTAACAATATACTGAACTCCCATAATGATGATAAACATTCAAAAAAAAATTTCAAAAATTATATATCGATTCATTGGAAAATAACAGAAACTTAAAAGAACTGTCGAGTTCAGTTATTCACGAAAATATAATTTTTTTTATGGACATTTGTGCGGCTTGCATCTCTACATTTGCAGTCCGTTGATTTCTCATATTTGCAAGTTTTTCACAAACACCCCTACTATTCCGTAATTGAATTGAAGGGCCTGGTGTAAAAAAGTGTTAAGTAACCTCTGTACAATTTCGAGGAAAACGCATTTAAGATCTGAACTGGCCTTGTTGACAATGGGCTACTTCACACTTCTTGCACTAATATTTCAACAATATATGTATATATTTTAATTCAACAATATGTTCCCAAGCTTAACTATATTTTATTTAATTATTTAATAAAAGATTTTAAAAATTTAATTATTTATTTAATATAACGATTTTTTCCACAGATATCAGCAAACTCACGACTCCTTAAATCGCAACTCCGTTTTACTTGCGTGCATTCGCCATGGTCTTTTCCACACAAACCTTGCAATTTTCAAGAAACTTTCTTTAAAACCGTTTTTTCCAAATTTCAGGCCATTACGACACCATAACTATTTCAAAAAATGGCGTCGTTCAAAAGTCAGTCGCATCCACTCTCCATCAAACAATTTTCCCAAACTTCACATCTCACGCGCTCCACTCAACTATACAAAATAATCTCAAAAACCCCTTTTCCGAATCATCACACTCCTCGATTTCCCTACAATACCTTTACTACCTGGAATAACCTCCCATTGCGTATTCGAAAACTCCCCTCTTCACATGTCTCCACCTCAACTGCAAAACTAAATGTAGGCCTACCCATTTTAGAAAATTACTTTTCTCACCAACAACTTGACTTGTAATCATTATTCACAATTTTATTGTTTAGTATTACACTTGTAATCACTCATTATTACTCGTACGTTGTATTGTCCCTTCGTGACGCGTTCTTACTAAATAAATAATATCTTTGCACATATTGTTGGTTCACTCAAAATTAAGCGTTGGGTACGTAGAATTCTACCTGACACATTCGAAACTGCTTGTATGTCATTTTAAACAAAAATTTTACTCAACCCACTTTTACACCAGGCCCTTCAATTAACCTATTCATTCATTTTTAACAACCCACTTTCCTAAGAAAGCCAATGTCAACAAACGAAAACCCAAATTTTTTTTGGAGGGAGTGTACAAAAATAATTTTTATCGGTTTCCTAATTAAAACCATTAAACACGCTATAACCTGGGTCGACCCAGACACAAAGTTTGGTAAAAAAATTGCTTCATCCATTATTGCATCATGTGCGCACAAACAAACAGACGAGCGTGAAAATAATATTTTATTATAGATAGAAGATAAAACAAAAAAATCATTACATCGCTTGCCAAGTCATGTCCACGTACTTGCACTTAATCCTATATAAAAAGCCCCCGACATTGCCTAAACCGGAAGTCGTTCTCCACATAGGGGAACGAGGCGGATTGACATTCGAATCCTATTAGTCACGAACTACACAATCCTCATGTGGAATTCCCACCGTGCACTTTTATATCCACACCACCCCTTTATATATCTATTTTTTATTCATAGACACCAACACCTAACCCCCAGTAACCTCAAAAAAAAAAGAATAATACCCCTCCCCCAACCACCCACCCGGATGAAAGAAGAAAAAAAACCAGAGTGACAAAACTAGAGGAAAAAAAAACGACGGAGATAAACTCGATAGATGAGGTGCTGGTGCACACATAATACACTAAATAATGACGAAAGAGTGGGGGGGGGGGATACACAACATTCAACTGAAGATGCATCATGAGTGAAAATGGGTGAAACAAATGATGCGGCTCAGATCCCGTGAGATGAACCAAGGCAAGACTGGAGAAGTAGATCAAGTTAGATAAGCCTAATGAATTACCCTCGGGGGGTGCAAAAAAAATATATATAAGGGATGGAATAGAAAAGAGGGTGGTGGTATAAGGGGGACCTTAAAAAGACAGGAAGAGCAGCTAGTCAACACACGACCAATGTTAATCTATCACGCATCAGGTACCCCCCTTTTTCCTCACTCTTATCCACCCCGGTACATTAGGAAAATCATATTTTGTGACGTGAGAGAGAGAGTGATGTTGCATGGAAAGGAGCTTATCAGTTGGAAACTCATTTAACTTAACGCGTTTTTGATATTCTATAATGATGTAGGTGGCGCTATCGTTGTGTGACGTGGTCTTCGATCACGTGCAACTATTTTTTTTTTGTTAGATAACAAGCGAAAAAATTTGTTTTTCGAAATATATTTTTTGGAAAATTATTCAACATTCCTCGACTGACCTCGACAGTCTATTTAGAAAATATGTAAACTGGATTTAAAAAGAAAAAACAGAAAATTATAGGGTGACCGAACAGATGTTTTGGCGATTTCTTCGCATTTTAGCACCAAAGCAATTTCTTACGTAACTTTTACAATACATGGCATGAATAAGATTCAGTTGATAGTAGAAAAATACGATCAAAATCGGATAATATACCGAATAAATACATATAAGTAGATTAACTATTAGTAGTTACATACCAATAACAATATGATGTGCATGATACGGATATATGAACTGTTCAAAGTTACATTTCATATTTTATGATATAGGCTTATTTTTTTTTATATTTTAAAAATTGTACATTTCATAGACACAAAATATCGATCTAAAGTATCCATACAAAGAATAATCTATATAGGGTGATTGACTATTCCTGATCTTTAGAGTGAATCCTGCACATTAGAATTTAGAATCCTGCTAAAAAGTGAATGAAGAATTCGCGAACACCCGGTTACCTTTGTACCGATATCATCCATCATCTATCTATATATATAGAAAGCAATCCATCTTTTAACATCTTCAACAAAAATCGCAATTGACAAAACTTTTATGAAAAAATTTCCATACGCTTTATATTAGCTTCACTTGAGTGAATTTGTGAGTGAGCTGGGAATTGAAAGAATACTACCATTTAAAGGCGTTTATGAGAATGTATGCTGTACCGAAAATCGCGTACAGCAAAAAACCACATAAATCGTATTCGCATAAATCAAAACTAACAGATCGAAAAAGGGATCATTTAAAACTTGCATAAATCGAATGATTTAAAGATTGCATAAATGTAAATTTTCATAAAGCGAAACTAATGCTCATAAAGCGTATTCTTAAAAAGCATTTTCAATGTGCGATACTTGTTTCTATAATGCTAGTTGACGACAAAGAAATGATTCATGAAATATAAACAATGAACTAAATAAAACATTCTATCTACGTGTAGAAAACAGTGCCGTGTATTTAGCAACATTGAACATGAAATATTTTTGAAAATTTTGTTTGTACATTTTTGACACTTATCAGGTTCTCACTTTCTGAATGCGCCTTGTAAAACGTAATAATTCCATTAGAAATTGTTTTTATTACACACACAATAATGAAATAAAATTGACACAATGTTTGCTCATCTGAATTATATATCTACATGAATAACCCAATTTACTTAGCATTTTTACAAATTAAATACATATAAAACCTGACTTATACCCAGTGTCGCAGGCGAGTGTTCCCTATTAATACTCAAAGTTAATATTATAAAAATTCCGAGTTTTGAACTAAATGTATAACTATGTATAATAGCATCTTGAGGAGGGTCGTTCCAATTGGGCTTTTTTAATTGAGCTTGAAATTAGTTTTCAAGAAATCGCATTGCTAAATTTTAAACAATGCGTGGCTTAGGTATCAGTTAAATTTAAAAAGTTGTAGGTAATAGCCTGTATTGTCAGAATCCACTGTTTCATTTATTTCCAACAATAACGATTACAAATGAAAAAATATTGTCCAACAATAGCGATTACAACACACCATTCTGCTGCAGCAGCTTCACTGCATATACTCTTTTCTATGCAGTGTAGTTGCTACAGCAGCATGATGCGCTGTAATGACTTTTTGGATAATATTTTTTTTTCAGTTGGGTAATAAATGAAACGACAGTGAATTCTGACTATATGGGCTATTGCTTACAACTTTCTAAATATGCCTTGATACTTACGACGCATTGTTTAACAATGTGATTTTCTTGAAAATTAATTTCAATGTCAATAAAAATAGCACCACTTGAAAGACCACCCTCAAGATTTTTAACATATACCAAACTCTGTATTTTCATAATATTAGTTTTTCGAGTATTTATAGGGAAACAAACTTTTGGGACACCCGGCATAGCTAATACTTGGATCAAGCCCTAGTTGAAATTCAAACTCGCACCCCCAATAAAACCAATCGAGTAAGAAAGGAAACGGTGGAAAAGCGAAGCAATGTTAACTCAACCCTTTCCTTTCGCCAACCCCTTACAACAGTTACAACACATCGGCAACAACATGAGTGATGCGTAAAGGAAAACGCCAAGCGTTAAACGCGCTGCTGTTTCGGATCGATCGCCTTATCCGCAAGGCGCGCACCAACAAGAGTATTTAATCACCCTTGGATGGGCAGCCCTATCTCTAGTTTGTCCCTTTCACGCCATAGTTCATCACGGTTATCAACTATCAACAACACCCCCTTCTCTTTTATCCCCCTCCCTCACTAACGAACACATTTCGACTGGAGCGATTATTCTCTATTGCTTCGCTTTATCGGCAGTCTGTTAGGTTCGGCAAAAGATTGCACTCCGAGCTAAAAGACACCCCAACCCATCCCCTCCTCTCCTCTCCTCTCTTTGGTGGAAAAGTAAAAAGGATGACGTCATATGCTCAACGGTTATGAAACGAAGGAAACCCCCATTGGCTATGAATGAACATTATATTGGCCGAAAAGATTAATTAGATTCAACTCATCAACTTGGCGAAAATTGGGAGAACTTTCATGGTTGCTTGCGCAGTATCTCAAAGAACTCCATCTAGTTAATCGTTTCGAATTTCGAATCTGCGTTTATTGGCACGAAAATTGTGATTGCATTTCATACGGTAGGAGCGC
Source organism: Cryptops parisi (assembly GCA_034695005.1). NCBI lineage: Eukaryota > Metazoa > Arthropoda > Chilopoda > Scolopendromorpha > Cryptopidae > Cryptops > Cryptops parisi. The sequence continues at coordinate 4,840 of JAQIWH010004162.1, read as the reverse complement.
ATAATTAAACTTAACTCGTTCAGTTGGCTTTATTGCCGATAGAGTGAAGCACGTTAAAGCAAATTGCGGGTTTTTTCTCGACTAATGCGAAATAAGATTTTAAACATTGAGACTTTAATTTCTAATGAACATGTCCATCAACAAAAAATAAAGTGAATCGAGCACCAAAGCAGAAAATAATGATAAATAAATCAATTAATTATAGTGAATTCAAAATTTACTCCTTTAGTTTTGCTTAACTATCGTTAGTGATAGGTATGTTAAAGCACGTTAATGTTAGTTTTTTTTAAATATAATATGTGGTTAAACACTAAAAATTTATACTTTTGCACAGATTTTATAATAAACATTACCCGATATAAAATGTGCAAAGAATGCGTCAAAACAGGAAAAAACTATAGATAATTGACTATAGCGTACTTTAAATCAATCTACAAACTCACTGATCCGTAACGTATATCACAATTGCCACATAGTTGAATTGCTTGGAACATTTCAATACTAAGTCTCAATATGTAATATCAACGAGAGAGTAGACGTGACCTGTTAAGTGAACTGTGACGTGCACGAGAGCGTAAAGTGAACCAAAAAACCAATAAGCGCAACTGCGATGGAATCGAAATATCGATACTCTGGAAAACATCTTTTTTTTCCCCTCCCTTTTTTTTTTCACTGTCTTTCTAATTGCATTTTCTCAACTCTCAGAAACCTCTCAAAACCAACTGTAACAATTTCGCCACTCTTTTTATGCGTGGGTAAAACTATAAGGTAGGAAAAAGCGTCAGCTGTCGTCCATTGCTTCGTCGTTTAACGCCGACCTAAGAGAGAGCAACACCGGTCCGTTATCGTTTTCGGCCTTTCGGTGGAAGCGATTCTTTTTACGACCATAATTTCGACGTCCTCGCTAGATATTTGGCCAATATGGGTTTTCTCGCATTTCAGAAAAGAGAGGGGGGGGGGGGTGAACAAGACGATTGACCGTTTGTTTATATGGCTCAACACTCATCGTTTATTCTTCTTCTTATACGCTAAAATAACAGTAAGGGGGGGCTATGACTAAATATTTCCCTCGGCAATACAACGTAATAAGAGTTTTTACTCCATCAGGTTTGAAGATCAATAAGCTCTTTTGAAAACTGTACCATCATTCTGCAAACAAACTAGAAACCAACCAATAAGCGTTAGATTCATTCGAGCTTTGCTATAAGCCATTGACTGGAACACTGTGTAGACAACGGACAAGAACCGTGTCAACATTTGAGTAAAACTCTAATATTCGAAAAGACCAGTTTTGTCGACAGTAAACTAGTTGCATCTGGTACAGAAAAAAAATTTACAAGAAACATTTTAACGTCAACACATCAAAACTTCTGGTAGACGTTAGAGCCTCTTAGACTATAATTTCAAGTAGCAACACATTTCTCAAAGAAAAAATTTAGTGGTAAAAATGTACTCCGAAAACTACAAAAGGATCTGTCTCAACAACAAGATTCCAAGAGAGAAAAAGTACAAGTAAAGTGAAGCCAAGCAGAACTGCCGTTGGAAATGTAGTATTGTGTCATTTTTACGTCGGATGTAGTGAAATGATGTACAAATCTGTTGCTTGGCAACGAAAATGTCGGAAATGATGTCACTCACGCGGGATAAATCAAGCTATGTCCGGAGGCCAGTCACAATCATCTGCAGAGTGGATAATCATAAAAAAAATGTTAACACAAAAACAAAAAACAAAAAAATAGTTAAGATGGTTGCCTCTCCGAAAAGTAGAGAAAAAAATGAAGTGCAAACACATATTAGAAAAAAAAGTATTTTTTTATAAAAAAAAAATAGAATATATGGAACTAAAAAATACGGTAAAACAAAAGTTGCTATAACTTGGTTGCTGAACGTGGAGTGAAACAACAATTTCGTTTGTAATAAAAGCAATATGACTTATTTGCGAAAGAAAAAGTCAACAGGTATAAAAAAAATTAAATACAGGAAGTAGTCGATTTATTAGAGTTCCTTAGTTCGCGTTCTTATATAGCAATGAGATAAATCTTTTCAGATGCTTGTCATATGCGAAAAGCTATTACGAAATTCTATGTTGTACAGGTTACTGAACGATGAAATTTGTCTCGTTTTTTGGAGAATTTCAATATTTTTACAAAAAATATTGAAATAAATAGAATATTTGCAATTTTCTATTTATGCAATCAATATTAAAGTATAATAAAATTCTTATAAATTGTGGAAGAGGTTCTTAATGGGTCCGGAATGCCGTTTGCTGTCGGAGAAATTGAGAAACCATATGTTTATGCATGAACCTGCCCCCTAACTGATAGCATTACTGTAATGCTAGAATAGGTGAAAACATTAAGGGCCATATCGACAATGCCAGCTGACTGTGAGGAGAGTGTGAGCACATGCTCATCTCAGTGACTTTTCCGTTGAAAAATCACTGAGATGAGCACGTGCTCAAACTCTCCTCACGGTGAGCAGGCATTGTCGATATGGCCCTTAGTAGCACGTGGGACTGTGCTTGTTATATAAAAAAAAAATTTTGAAACTTTTAATATCTGTACTTTAAACAACAACAACATATCAACCGTGCAACTCCGGGTGAATCAGCTATTTTACTTTATTGTATTTATTATTGTGTACCGGTAGGTAATTTAAAACATTTTTTTTAAATCAAATATTTTCTTAACAAATTAAAATAATTATCATAATTGTGCGTACTTTGCTGAAATCACAAACAAATGTACGATTTGTAGGCTACTCCAAACTAGATTGTCATCGTCATCAATAATATTCTTTCTTAGAGGGGGGGGGAGCTTTATATTGCGCTACCCGGTTTCATTCTGAATTTAAAAAAATGGATACAATCGACCATAAATTATTTTCAAACGATTCAATTTGCAAAAGAGAAAAAAGCAGCACTACCACTTAACTATTCCACACTCATCTAGATCCTAGTAATTAAGCATTCGCAAAACGTTGCTAATTCTCAAACAACACCTGTTCAAGTTCTTAACTATGCTTAAAAATGCAAGTCTCCTTCAAACAACTACAACGCAACACACTCCTACACTATTATCCCTTTCAATTCTCGTCCTTGGCTATAGGAAACTAGATTTACAAAAAAATAAAGAAGCAAATCTCGTCATAAGCTTGCACCCATTTTGGGGATGTCGAGGTCTCCAAAAAGGGCAGCGAACAATGTCAGCTTCTCTGACCGACCCCTTGGTAGATAAGGCAAAGTAATCGAGTTAAAATTAATCGAAATTAGTCGTTAAGCAGCTCTCGTAAAACCGTTGACAGCCGTAAAGGAGACGGCGCCTCCTCCTCGTCTTCACCAACAACCGAGTCTTTTAATGTTTTTAACCTGAATGGACCCGAAAAAGAAGAAGAAGAAGAAAGAGAAGAGAACGTGTTTGTGAAGTGGCAGTAGTAGTAGTAGTAGTAGTAGTAATGGTGGATGGAAGACGACGAAGATAAAAGAAGTCGAGAGTGAAGTGCTGCTGTTTTGGGGGCGTTTACGAGCATCTCAATTTCTCCGACAGCAAACGGCATTCCGGACCCATTAAGAACCTCTTCTAATGGAAATCTATCAATTAATTATTAACCTCAATTTTCCAACGTCACCCATTGGCTACAATTATCGTTTACGGGTGGTCGAGAGGCGATGGTCCAGCCCGATGCCATTTAAACCCTTTAACTCAAACCTCCACTTGGCGAGGAAATCCCAGCTGCTCTTCATAGCCTGACTTTCTGCGCGTGCCAAGTCGTAGAAATGTGTTTGAAATTTACCACAAAACATAGGAAGAACGCTGTTCCATCACCGTTCTGTGACGCGAGATGATTGGAATTAAAACAACCGTAAGGTGCAACTGAACCATTCGTCCGTTTGGCTTAAATAACGGTCACACAATGGTCAACTTATTGTTTAATTGACTAGTTAAGTAAACTTTAAATCAATAGTTTTAAGTCGCGTGCAAATGGTGAAACAGATGCGCGCGCCAATACAATTGAAAGATACCAATCTTGTTTCACTAGAGGTCGCCACGTTACAGACCAATGTTGGTTCTTTTTTTTGTTTTGTTTTAAAGGGATTTTATTTGCAGTTATAATGCAAATTTAACTACTAAACGTGCGTAATGGTGAAAAAAAATCACGTGCGAAAATTCAATACAAAAGTAAATTGTGAAATGATATTTACTGGATATATAGTCACTGGAGGTCACTACGTTATAGACTAATTTATGGTTCTTTTCGCTTGACGAGTTCTAATAGAGTTTATTTTGCACGTATATTACTAATGTCGGCTTAACTAGCCATTTTACGTACATTTCACATCCATTAGAAGGCCTACAGTTTTAATGCGAAAAAAGATAAAAAAGCGCAAACATTTTGCACGAACAAAGCATTAGCCACCTAAATATTTTCATTACATGAAGCTACGTTTCCCATTTTCTGGTTAGTTGATGTCTATCATCCACGACGTTTACAGTAGGTAAGCTACACGATTACTTTCACGTGTGTTTCCGAAAGGCTGTTCATCTTCATTTAGTATGTCCTAAATCGTTCATTTATTATCTTTTTTTTTTTAAACAGCTGAGAACTCGAGTACAAATTTTCATACATTAACCACCAAAACTCACATTTATAGAGAACCCTTCGTTCCAACTTTCACTCGTTAAATCAAAGTTAAAGCGATGTGGCAGTGGCCACTACGGCGTCAGTATTAGGTAAGATAATTTAATTCTCTTGCAAAGCTAATTGGTTTAAAACCTGAGCAGCAATCGAGCATTAATAACACTCTTCCTCTATTTCAACCAACGCGTTAAAATGCCACGAG
>JAQIWH010004161.1:0-17706 GCA_034695005.1 Cryptops parisi | reverse complement strand
TAAATGGGCAGTTTGAAATGGGGCCTACATTTTCCAGCTGGCCTGGGCCTATTACTGGCTCTGCACGGCCCTGCATGTACCCATAGTCGGGTATAACGAATTTTCTCCTTCGTTAAACTCGATGTGTTAGTGATTCTGTCTACAGGTTGGTATAAAATGATGACGAACTAGAAAATTGAATGATGATCATTCGACCATGGAACAAACAAACGGTTTTATTGGTTTTTTTGGCTTTGTCCTGACTGTGACAACGACAGTGGTGGAGTTGACTGTAGATTCTAGCTAGAACATCGAATGATGGAAGTTGGGTCATCATCATCCGAAGTTATTTTATTATTTCACAAACGACGGAATAATAAGAAGGGGGGGTGGGGTAAGAGTAAGTCGAATGAATAACAACAGCATCAGCAAGCAGGCAGCTGTTGTCGTGTGGTCCCCCCACGGAGACGGCGCGTGCTGCTCGACCATTGTGTGTTTGTATTAGTAGTAGTAGTAGATAATCATTGTGGTGGTCGGCAGCTGCCACGCGCGCCTCTCTCTCTCAACTCACTCACTGTGTAGGTAGGTAGGAGAGCGTTGCCAAAATATGTTTAGGGCGTGAAACGACGGATGAGATGAGGGTCGTCGATAGGTTCCTTTTCAACAAGAAACGGATAGCGTTTCGAATACAATCGTTTTGTGGAACACCGTGTACCCTAAGGTTGGCCCCCTTGTTTATAAAAGACAAAATCGACTCATGAAAATGAGGGTATCGTCAAAATGGTTAAAAACAGAACGTAAACTGAAACATTAGTGTAGGTCTTATACATTTAAAGAAAAAGTAGGGAATGTTGACTTGCACAGGCTTCTCGAGTTGGAGAGAAATACATAATTTCACTCACTAATGGAATTAAACGTGTCGTCCATTAATTAATTGACTACTGGTAGAAATTTAGTATTATTTTATTTGTTTCGCTCGAATGACTCTTCTATTCTTAATTGACTCTTTGATTAACGTTACTATTAGTTTACACCGCGCTTTAGCTTTGAAACACGTTTGAACTTCCCGCTCAGTGATGACGTCACCCTCCCGCGACTCGTGGACAACAACAGCTGTAGAATGAATGAATACTGTAATAAACAGGATTTTTTTAGGTGGATTCACTTCTAGTACAGTCCAGTCTTCTAGTATTGTCTTTATTGAAATGAAATGCAATTCACTTCAAATTATGGTTTTCAAGTTGAAACGTAATTTGAAACTTAAATAAAGTGCCACAATAATGTTTAAATAAAATAAATAAACAATAAAGGTTATATGAAGCGAAAAATGTACAGTAATAATCAAGTGATCATCGAACTCGGTTTGGCTTTAAACGATAGAGATTAAACTGCCTCGCTCATTCGCGGTTTTTATCGACACGATGACACGCGCACGTCGTAAGCTGCCGATCAGGAAAGTCAATTTTAATAAACTACTTAATTTTAAAAGGGAGTCAAATCATTTTTTAAGTATTTAATATCCTATTTTGCTCGAACAAGAAATGGTGTCACACGATAAGAGATGGATAGACAAACGAAATAACTCCGACGCAACCCGAACCCGAGGAGCGAACTTTAACTAGGCCACACCCGGGGTGATTTTTATGTCTTTTTCTCACTTTATTTTTTTTTAATATGTTATACAAAAGTAATTTATTTTTCTTTGGCCTTAATTTCGATGTGTGAGGGTGGTTGTTTTCCTCGTTAGTCGTCAGTCGGTAGCGGCCATCGCTCCCTAATAGCCCGTATACGATGTACTACCATGTGTCAACAGAGAAAGAAAGAAGTGTTTGCCCCCAGGGATACTTTGCCCACTTTCCTCTTCTTCCGTCTTTTCTTATTTATTCGATCGGTTGGGTTGTGTAAATTTATTATCTAGTATCGCCAATTATTTCCCACTATTTTCCTTCAAATCGTACTGAATTAGCCTAATCGAGCTTTTCTTTTTGGTAAACGGTAGGTGGAAGTATCTATCAAATTTAAGCTACTGGAGTCATTTGACTGGATGAAGCTAAACCTTAAATCAAGCGAAACATCGAATAAATAAAAATGAACATTGGAAAAAGTTTGTTTAATACAGACAAACATTTTTCTAATGTTCATTTTCATATTATTTAATACAAACGTGGGGGGGTCCGTCCACATACAAAATACAAGGTAATGACTGATGACATTAGAACAAAATTCGAACAACTATTTTATTGTAAGGTTAACATGGGTAAAAATAAGGTTGTCAATTTGTCTAAAATAGGTTAAAATGATGAAACGACGAAATGTGCATTTTCAATGTACTTGTTTTTATGTCTTTTTTTTCAATTTCTTCCCCAAATTTTTAAATACAGATTAATATAAACAAACTAAAACATTCGTGATTTTCGGACACCTTGTATAACATAACAATGTGTTTTAATAAGAATGTATTTTTGTTGTGAATTGCTTGTTCATCACCGATGATCGTTTAAAGATGTGCCACCCACGCGGAAATGTCTCTTGAATGGCATCCGGAAGAGTTGCGCGTTCGACTCCAACATCTTGGATTTTCAAAGGTAGTAGTCATGATAGTTAAATGATGTAAGATCATTTAGTTTATCAACATAACAAGTCGGGACTATGTAGGCCTACATCTTGAATTAGTTGACAGAAACATTTTATTCAGACTATTAATTAAAATCACTTCATCGTGAATCACAACAGTAACTGTGTTGTGATGAACGGTTTTTAGCTAGGCTTTAATTAGGCTTAACGTTCATGTCATTTCAAGTTAGATGGCCATAAGAGCGTGCTCGCAAAAAAAAAAAAATAGGGTAACACCATCATCATTTCAATAGTCAATTGACAAAATTTTCATAGTCATAATTCTAAAAGATATGTTTCCGCACAAAATGATCTTATCTGGTCTTTTATTTTTAACATTTTCAGTTATTTTTAACACAAAAATGACTTATAAATAAACCTTTTTCATAGAGGTGATGACAAATACGTTACAAACAATTCCAAAGCCCGGTATTTTTTCCGCTAACTTTGTATAACATTTGAAATATAAAGTCAGTTATAAAAAAAAAACAACATTCAAAATCGGTCATCAACGACCACTTTTTCATATCAAAGTAGACGCGTTGTTAATGACGTCACACGCTAAAACCTAACGCGTTGACCTCTTCAATGACGTCATCACGACTCTTCTCGAACTCGTTTTTCGCGAACGTTCGTTCACGCGGATAAATACATCATCTTTGCTCGCACCCATCACACTTTTAATGTATCCTTCCATCCATCTAGAACGTTACCGAAAGTAGCTCCTGTATTAGGAGGTGTGTCTTCATATTGTAAAAAAAAAAGGAATGGATACGATTGGCTGCCTGGCCATCGCACTCAACATCGGGCCACAAGGTCGGTCAAATAACCAATGAGAGAGGGGTGAACTTAATGACGTCATGCACGGTGCGGAAAGAGACCCGCCTGCGAATTCAGTCTTCGACAGAAATTCAACGGAGGCTGGCGAAGCCGGCGGAGGCGGCGGTCGGTTGTTTGTTGTTGTTGTTGCGTGTTTTGTTTGTTGTTGATTTTTCTTCGATTTTGGGGGGAAAAGTTCATCTCGCGAGGCCATTGGCGGAAGTGAATTGGCAACAGCGACGACGACGACGCGGTGCCTCATCACCAGTGGCAGCAATGGAGTTGACGCTGGTCGGAGAGCGCGTGTTTGCCGCCGAATGCATTCAGAAGAAACGAGTACGAAAGGTAAGCCGCTCGAACTATCAGCATAGGGAGAGGAACGTGTTTAGAAACGATAGCGGTCGATCACGACGTCAAAAAAAGAAGCAGACACTGAACATAAAATAACAGCGTTGACAAGGATTTTTTAGAAACTGATTTTCGTGCATTATGCCGAATGACAACTCGGATGCCGCTCGTATTGTCATTTAATTGGAACGCTGTCTTAAAGCGCGAGGCTGGTTGATGGTCGAGTCAGCGACAGTTGACAATGTTATATGTGTCGCTTTTTCGTTGCAGGGTCAAGTTGAGTATTACGTCAAATGGAAAGGCTGGAGTCCCAAGTGAGTACTGGTCCACATATAATATTATTAATAACAACAACAACACCCATCTAAGCGGGGTGATGTTAGTGCTTCTGGCAGCCATCGGCATGACGTGTCAATCGTTGTTGTTTTGTATCCACCAGATACAACACCTGGGAACCAGAGGAAAACATTCTAGACGGCCGGCTGTTGGAAGCCTTCGAAGCCAGGTGAGTCGTTTTGCATTTTTTCGCAACGCTTCAACTCGAGTAATCTAAAGCCAACCAATGCGCGTCTGCGTAACAAAGCGAAATATCACTAAATGTTTATTTCGTTCCTTATGCTCGTGCTTGCAGTCAACGAGAACGGGAGCATCACGAACGAAAGAGAGGCCCGAAGACGCGGAGAGAAAGGCCATCGGTGAGTAGACAAACTGGTGCGCGCTCGCGCTGGCGATGATGGCGGGCGTTGGAGGAGGCCTCCACTCGGTCGCCATCTGCTTTTCGGCTCCTCGAGCAGCGAGGAGGGGATTCGGTCTGCCGCTAGCGAGCGACCACGTCCCCACCCTCGCCCGGGGCCGCCGCCCGCCATCCATCCCATCGACCGAACGAGCGGCAGTTGGGCAGACTGCGCCAAGGGACACTTCCACTTGCACTCTGTAGGGAGGATGCGCAGTTGACATTGGTTCGGGTGACGAATGGGAAAAATCTCCGTAAAAAAATAAATGGGTAAAGATAAACCCGTGTTGATTTGGGAAATCTTGGGGTGTCGTGTAGCCTAAAGACGATCGATGATGTGGAATTTGGATTTTGTATGAAAAGGGTTCCCCAGGGAGAAAAAGACATTAAAAAAAAACACGAAAGATGTCCCTTTATGGTAGCCTTTTTATTTGACAATGACAACGAGGAAAATAGTGTTAAGAAACGTGAACCAGTTAAATTATACTAGTGGGGGGTACTAAATTGAGATGGACTAGTTTTAATGGTTGGGGAATGTCACAGCATGCATGTCGTAACTGGCGGTTAAACTTTCAAGATGGCGGGCTACTGCTTTATGTTGTTTTTTTTATTTCCATGTATCTAGTTGTTTTTTCTTTTAACTGAGTTCGCATTCTGACACCAGTTTCCATCTTCCTTCTTTCCTTCTCGTTAGCCTCTTTTGGTGAGATCATGGGGGCTTTTTACCGTTATATTTACATTTTAATGTGGAATGACTTGGAGCTGTCAAAATTGTAAAGACATATTAAATAGTGTCTACTGACTCCAATGTCAGTCATTATAATTGTTAATTTTAAAAAAAAAAAACATTGAATGATGGAGAAAAAGTCATCAAGGTGCAAACTGGCCATATTTTATTACTATTAGATGTATAAAATTTTTATTTTTTCAATTTCTCAATACTCAGCTTGTACATTTTCCTCTTCACATTGTAAATTGGATTAGGATAAGAAAAATTGAGAATCAACTCAACTAACGATGACTTAAAAGTACAAGAAATTTTGAAAAGAACGCCTTAATGCTACAAAATTTAAAATGATGAGTTGACTGCTCTGTGATGTGTGTATGTTTGAAGTTGTAACACACAAAGTAAAACTGAACCTGTTCTACCTGGCATTTTCAAAGAATGTTTTATTCTATGAATTTGGCAAGATCAGGCAGAACAATTAACATGGTAGAACGCCATTGGCACTCCTCAACTTGGATGACATTTACATTGAACAGATATTGAGATTAACCTTTTGACAATTTGGGTACATCGGATTGTGGAATTGGGACTTGTTATATTTTTATTATTAGAATAGTTTAGATGTTTAATTTGGAATGTTTTTGCTTTGAGAATTAAGTTGCTTGTCTTGTCAGATTTTGAATGCATTGATTGTTAACATTTTGCACAAAAATTGCAGAGTGAATCGGGTCCTGATGCTGATTACAAGGTGGAACGTGGTGGAACCGGTGGTGAGGATCCACCCAGTGATGGTGGAGGTGAGGGTTCTACCAGAACCGAAGATGCTCCTCGGCAGGCGACGTCGACAACTCCTGTCGTTCCTCGTAAAGAAGCCGTCAAAAGAAAGGCGGAGCCTGCGACACTGTCTTCACCGGATGGTCCGTCGAGTGCCACTGGGCCACCACCCGAGAAACAGAGTCGGTTGGCACCACCATCATCTTCCGGTTCGGCTCCTCCAGCAGTGGAATCTACCGAAAGCAAAGGTGCAGCAAGTGCACCAAAAAGAACGATTTCATCTGTTGCCTCCAACATCAGAGAAGACGTGGAGTCTTCGACATCGACGGAGCCTACGGTGGTGAGCACGACGTTGGCACCTTCCGTAGAGATTTCCACCAGCGACCTTCCTGTCAACACCGCCCCTACTCTTGCATCCCCAACGTTGCCAACGACAACAATCTCGACCACCGTTTCTCATTCGTTGCCGTCGACAGTGAACGGGTCGACCACAGTGACCACTTCGACGGGTGGTAACGTTTCCAGTACAAACGGACAGACGATGCCGGAGCCTGTGGCTAATCCCGTGGCTCAGAGTGTGGTGAGTGACGTCAGCACGAAAGGGAAGGGATCTGGTGGTCGTCCGACGACATCGAACGTTGCTTCACCATCTCCGCCTGTGCTCGCACTGAGCATCAATTTGCCGTCGCCAGCAGCTACGGGAGTGCATCCGGTGAACCAAGGAGGTCATGCACCTCATCAGCCCCATCGTAGTAATGGTGCTGTTGCAGGTCCTCAACCGCCACCAGCGGCGCCACCACCCACCACACATGCCGAACCGTGTCGTGTCGCTCCCTCCATGAACGGTGACGGAACAGCTTCCGCGGGTGCGTTTTTGTCGTTGTCGCCTGCCTACTTTCAGAGGCAACGTGCACTCGTTGATCAGATTTTTATCACGGATGTGACAGCCAACCTGGTGACCGTTACGGTGCGAGAATGCAAAACTCGATTTGGTTTCTTTCGTGATAGGGGTGATGTCGACACAGCTGCACCGTCGTCTCCTGCCGATGCACAGCTCACACGAGACCTCAAGTGATGTTTGTGAGAACGATGGTGGTGAAGGAACTATGGCAGTTTGCTATTTTTTAATTCGGTCAAAAACGTGCTCGTGGAAATTTTGTTTCTCATTCATCGAGACACTTCTACATTATTGTTACGTTGTCGAGCAGGGAAATACACATAGCTGTTGTTTTTTCTCCTTGGAAGGTTGCAAAATGCATGGGATTTACCAGGATCCACCATTGTAAGATTTGTGTATTATAACTAATACTTAAAGGCATGTGTACAGAAAAATTAATTTTCTTTTTTAATTTTCCGAAGTGTACAAAACTAAATGATGGTTCGGTGAATCCGGAAAACGTATGTGACCGTCGTAAAGGGTCCTGCTTTCTTGTAATATTTTTTAATCTTACGCAGGCACCAAAAGTTGACTTTGAATCGCAAACGAATCGAACCCTTGGATGGTTTTCCGAAATATCCTTTTATCGCTGTTCTTTTCCATTTCTACTCGATGGTCATTTTGGTTCAAAGATCACTTCGAAACATCAACGAAAATTTATTTACCAAAGATTAATGAGCGTACGTTTGTTTTTTGTTTTTCATTTTGCATTGCTTCTGATCGGTTATTCATGAACTGCTGTAAGTTAATGTTGTACAGAGGGTGACCCGATTAATTTCAAACATCAAACTTGGCAAGTGTTTACTGAACTCTGTGCTTGTGAATCTGGGTTAAAATTTCAACTGCTACTGCAGTATTATCTGCAATGCATACATTGGGGTCAAAAGCAACATTTCAATTAATTTGTACCATGTTAACGTAAGTAGTAAGTCTTACTTTATGGTTCCCAATTTTTATATATCTAGTTTTGAAAACAAAATTGTTTGTACTGATGTTTGTATTCTACATTGCAATAACAGTAGCAAAGCAAACAGTGATTAAGTTTATATTTTAATGTTTGTAAATATACTTTTCATTTGGTTCATTAACATTGTCATTGCCTATTAACTAAGACTGCTTGCCGTACTTGAATTTGTTGTAAGCGGATTGGGTTGCCCGTTGTTTTTGAATAGACTTATTGCCATTTTGAAGTGACAGCAAAATGGGTTGCCATAATGCAGTGAGATTTTTTAAAACTAACTGGTGTACGGTAGAATTTCTGTAGCTTGAATGTTTTTTACACCCATGTCTTTTATACAGTGTAACCGAAATGTTTCGATGCATTATGTTCCCAAGTACGCTTTTTTCCATTTGAAGTTTCTGGTTATGAAATTATGGGGATTTTTATACATAAATTTTTGTGTAACCTTTGAAAAACTTGTTCACGTATTGACTTTACAATCAACAAGTGACAATTTTGAAAATTCGACAAGATATTGGCTAAAATAGTTTTGTTCAAACTTGATGCATTTGATGGTCAGTGCTGTTTCAGTCATTTGACGTAACCGTGGTGTTATCTTAGTTTTTTGATGAATTAGTTTCTTGACCAAAATTTGCATTCGGAGTGGTCTTTGAAACTACCAACCATTGACGATTCAAATTGATTCACACACCACCAGTCTTCGTGATAAACCATTTCACGTCGTGTTTAAAAACTAGAAACACCTTTGCAGAACAAAGTTCAAACTTGAAAAATGTGTACATCTTGATTTTAGTGAGTGAATCGTCTGAGTTACCCGATGCAACTGAGGTTTGCGGTGAAGACAAAAAAACCCATTGGCTGGCATTCATGGTCAGATTTATGTTTATCACTGAAGTAAATGACTTGCCACAAAAATCAGTCATGATTTCTGGATGGTGCGAACAAATAGTTTCGAACATGGTGCAATTAATTTTTTTATTTGATTTTTGTCGCACCACTTGAAAACGATTCCTGCAAATTATGAAAGTAAATAAGTTTTCAATCAGGGAAGTGAAAATTGTGGTGGATTAAATGCGGATTTGTGTTGGATGCTGATGCTGTGGTTTCTTTTTCAAAATGTTTCATCCAGAGAGTGTGTGTGTGTGTGTGTCCATTTTATTACTCGGTGGTACGAAACCAATGGAAAAGAATAAATGGACTGTACATATAAAACAAAAAAGCGTGATGATATTTTTGTGTGTTTAAGATAAAAGGTTGTTAGCCTTTTTTTTGCTGGCGTGGGTGTGTGCTCATTTTACTTGGAGGCTGACCTCGACAACATGGCCAAAGGGACACAGGGTGCTTGGATGTGGGTCACAACTTGCACAAGGAGAGCAGGCACAAAAATCAGTAATTGAATTGGCTAAATGATTTATAATTCTATCTTGAAATAATTGATAAAGCTATCAGTGGTTTGTCTCAATTTCAAAGCAGTATGTAATGTATTTTAAATTCATGTTGAAAGTACGTTACCTGTTTGCCCGAATAGGATTTAGAACCGACTTCTGGGAGGGGGGGGGTCACTTGAAATTGTTTGATGAATATGTCTAAAAATTACATTGTTTTCGTGAAAAAACGCTCTAAATCAGAGTACTGTTTAGACCTCCAAAAATGCACAATTTAGCCGTTTTTGCCTTTTTTCCATACAGCATTAAACTCGTCAAAGAACTAAACATGTTGAGCGGTCACCCCTCCCCATGAACCCGTCAGTGATGTGTCATTAATGTATTATGACCTGGTATTTCGAGGTTTATATTGATCAAAGCAGGAACGAGTGGGATATAGCGATGTTTAGGTCGATGAGGTGTCTCAGCCTTAGAAGTGAGGACAAACTTCTAAAAATTTAATTTCTATACTCTGCAAAACGCACCTTTTCAGGCGATTCGACCAAAAAACATAGCTGTCATTCATTTATTAAATAAATATTTGAATCCACTAAACTCGTCTAACCCCAGATAAGGAGGCCTAAATAGATTTGTAAAACTGATAAATTACTGTAGGACTATTTTATCGTGCCATTACGTTAAGTAGTGATTATTAAATTTATACCAAAAGCTAGTTGGGTGCTAGTGTGGACATTGACGATGTCCAGAACAGGAGATGTAATTTTCACTAGCTAAAATGATGCCTTAACATTTTATTTTTTTGGTTATCCTTTATAAAACGTGCTTAACATGAAATTGTACCGGCTATACAAACAATATCGATAACATAAGAGTTGCCTATCTTGAATATTCGAGTTGTCATTTTGGGTTCGATATTACATGACGTATGTGCGTACTTTATTAAACTTAAGATAACAATCAATGTGAGGTAACTAGAACTGGACATCATATCTATGTACTTTCTACTTTATATATCGAGGTGATAAGGTTGGAGTAAGCTTATAACAGTACGAAATGAAACCGGATTAGTGGTAAGAAAGAAATTTGTTTTTGCCAACCACCTTTGGGAGAGTTGGCCTTTCTTCATGCTTCCTTGTAGTTCCACTGAACTGGCCCCATGACCCTAGCGCGTGAGGCCTGCGTGTATTGTATTGACGGGAGGGGGGATAAATGGAGGTGGGGGATCACCGAGATGAAATAGACCAGTCGTACTAGTAGTGCATGCTAGTGCTGTTAGTATCTACGACTTCTTTTTCCTCGGGGCAACAGGGAGGGCCAAACTCCCTCGACCGGTCGAGACGAGATCATGCCAATAGGATGGAAGCATTTTCTTCCCCAATTCTCTTTTTTGTTGGGTTGTAAGTATTTGGGCAGGAAGTGGATCCGGAAATTCAATTTTTGGGGGCGACCCTTTTCGTTCGTGGGAAGAACTAAGGTGAGTCTTGTCCTCTTGAAACGGTTACCTGAATGAAAAAAAAAGGGGGGGGCGAGTAAGTATGCGATGTCAATATGGACATCGATATCGTTACCGTATCGATGGTATTGGTAAGGAAGATAAAAAGAACCACCTTCAAAGTTGATGGATAATAGATGATGGATTCGGTGGTCGTTTATTATTTTTTACTGGTTATATGCCCATCAACAATGACGGGTGCTGGAATTGGCATAATTCTTGTGTTTCCATTTCACAAACGATACGAGGGTAGGCTGATAAGTTTTGTCACCACTCCACTCTTATGTCCGCAAGTAGTTGGTGGCGATATTAACAGATCTTGGTGCCTGTGTAAACACTAGAATCTGGCCTATACTTTCACAAAGTGGCAACACTGCATTTCAAGAATATTTGAGTGCTCGGTGGCGTATGAACGGTTGAAGCAGTGGGCTCATGGAGTTTCTGACATTGCAAAATTGAATTCAGAGGTTTATTGTGAACACCACGTGGGAAGGATGCGTGCACGGAAGATTGGTTGCGTGCACGACTGACTAGGGTCATCCTGCCCTTCTGCTACACGATAACGCTAGATCTCACACCAGTCATCGTACTGTAGAGGCGCTTCAGAGACTCGAGTGTTCCATCCGTACTTATCCAGCATACAGCCCAGATCTGGTACCATGCAACTTGTTTCATTCGTACGATTATTTCCTAAGTAAAAGGAACCCTTGCGAAATGCAATTGAAGGGTTTGCAGCAACAAACAGTTAACTCCATTTTTAGGCCAAACAGAGTTAACAACCGTTTCTTGGGGGGAAAAATCATTCTTTCGTTTGGTTCAACAAGGAGTTATCTCCCGTTGATAGTTCTCAATGGAATTTGGCCAAAACATGTAGTGGTAGGTGACAAATAATTGGACGAAGACAAAGGCGATTTAAAATACATTCTTTATTTCTGAACCGTTTTGTTTATTTTCCCAACAATTATAAAAATTGGAGTTTACTCTTTGTTGCTGCAAACCTTTCAATTAACGTATTGGAAACACGTTAATACAAAATCAAATGAATCTGTTTGGATAGTTGTTATTTTGCATTAATTTGGTATGCTAAGTGGCCTGCTACATTACTTTGGCACAACCTAGGTATTAAACCATGGCTTATGGTTAAACTTTTACTTCAGCACCCCCCTCCCGGGCAACGCCGGGTAGTTAATCTAGTACTACATACAGTAAACATGCAACATTAAATTCATTAAACTAAACTTTTTTATGCACGCCTCTCAGTGGTATTCTATTGCGTCCCCTTGCTTCTATCTATTTTGCTCTCTGGTGTATTACAGATTTTATCGTTCTGGAGGCAAAACTCATCGCCTATTCTCATATGTACCCTATATCTATATCCTTTAGGAGGGTATTAAATTATAAAATAAAGTCGAGAGATTTGGTTTAGTTTTGAGAATGAAGTACAGTGGGCCCTCAGTATACCGCGCGGGGTTCTGTTCCAGTTCCAGAAACTTCCGCGGATGCTCAAGTTCCTTTATATAAATGGTGTAGTATTTTCATATAAACTACACGCATCTTCCCATATAATTTAAATAATATCTCTATAATGTAAATGCTATGTAAATAGTTGAAGTGTATTGTTTAGAAGGAAATAATGACACTTGAAAAAATTGTACATAATCTGTAGGGGAAGTTGGGGCAAAGCGGAACAGTGGCGTGAAACATGCAACTAAACTATTTACTGATTAAAATAATGATATCTGCTGGATTCTTTTTAAACTTCATTCTTTATCACGTGAGGAGCTAAAAATATACAGTAGCATAGTTTTGGTGGTACCTTCCATGTTGATTTGACATTTTTGGGTGTGTGTGTTGTTCAATTTTCAAGGCAAATGAACCAGGGATTATCTAGTGAACTCTTGGACTGATTAAAAAATTAATTACACCATTAGTGCTTCAACTTTATATTTCATGAAAGTCTCAGTTTTGTTCGTTTCTGTATGCATAGACACGAAAATATATTCTAAAATAAAATAACACTTATCTATAACATACATGTACTTCGAACATTTTCAGGATGGACAAAAAGTTTTTATAAAAAAAATTTGCTTGAATTCCTAACACTGAGAAATATTTATGGATTTAATCCTCCATATCTAACAAATATCATACAAAAAGGTTCTTTAAGAGGGGTTCCTCAAAATTTTATTAGAATGTTGAGAGGTCCTCCAACGAACCGCGGTTCTAAACTTTGTATTTTTTTAACCACTGAAGTTTCTTTTCGTATTTCTTGCCCAATCAAGCTTACTTTGCAAATCGCATTGTACTGTCACTGTGGAAGTGGACGCTGATGTCACTATTTGTTTCGTAATTGTTTATCATAAATGAATTGAGATCTTCACTATTAGGCCGTAGACGTTTTACCAGCCAGAATTAATATTTTCATAAAAGCAAATTTGTTTAATGATGAATATAAATGCTTTCAATTCTACTCGTCATTTTGTGTTCCACTTCGCAGGTATTCATATACAATACTTGGGATAAGCTTGTTCTTATTCCAAGTATACAGTATAGTACTAGGATACACAGTAATATGACTCAAGCATAGCTGCTACTATGCTAAATGATCCCTAAGTCCACAAGTATCACAAACTTACATTGATGCTCGAGTCCAGCACATATAGAATAAATAAAACATGAATACCGAAATACCGGTATTTCAATACCGTCAAAAAAAGATCAAAATCCCGATATTTGGGATCCTGGTGTTTACATCCCTGCCAACTATAGGGACAAAGTGGAAAAATTGAAAAGGTTTTTTTTTTTTAAAATGTGTATTAAAAAAAAAATTGATTTAGTTTTATTTAAGTTTATGCATTGTGCTCTTCTCTTCGAACGGGAATCTTGTAGGTGTGTGTGTGGACGTGTCGACAAACGGGTTTGTCCTGATGTCCAGGCTGGACGGGGAAAGTTTTCTCACGCTCTTCGAAACCGTGTTGGCGTTGACCCCACCCACTATCTCGGACAGGTGAACCCTCTTTGGAGTGCTTCCGCTTTTGGGGGCGCTTCCGGAAGAATGAATGGCTTAATTAAAGCGGACGAAGGAGTGGGGGTAGAGACAAACGTCATTCTCCACGACGTAGTTTTTTTTACTTAACTTATGAGCAAGATGATGATTTCATTGAGTAAAGGAGAGTCAACTTATTTGATAATACATGATCATGATTACATTCATTCGATTGAATGCGAACGGGAATGCGTTTACGCATCACGAAACGATCACGATACTTATTTTATTCATTCGAGTTCTAAACAAATTCCACTCCAGCCATGGAAGACGTTCTCATGTTGCAAACTTAGTTCTCTCATCCTAAAGCTATACTGTACAGTAGTAAATAGAAAATGATTGTGTTCATTCTCGCATCCTCCTTTACCATCCTCGTCTTTCTTCTAAACCCACATACTCGTCTTTCTTCACAATGTCCTGCTGAACATTTTCAACAGACGATTATCGAATTGGTAGTGCGGTAGCAACTGGTTGACAACCAATCCATCGATATTTTTTATTTTGATTTTTCATATAGTTTTTCCAATCTCATTTCAATTCCAAACTTAGCTGGAATTTAAATTATCTAACATCACAAAGAATTTATATTTGATCACGCAGGCTTAGGGTTTATCTATTAGTTGACTTGTCATCCAGTTACTCCAAACTATTGAAACGATCCCTAAGAACAGTGAATGGTGTTTTTCGAATTTTCGACGGGTCACATTCGGCCTCGTCTCTTTAGCGTCGCCAAACAGGTGGCCGGCGCGTTGAAGGACATTTCCATGAGTTCCTCCATCGTAAAAGATAAGAACGATGATGGGATGATGAAAAATGATCACGCGTGGGATGGGGAAGACGACGTTGATGACGAAATTGCACCTGGTTTGTTTATATGTATGTATATATTTATTATACGTGCGTATATACTGTATATTACACACGGTATACCCGACCCTCCTTGAAGAAACATCTGCCATTGCTAACCCCCTACCACTTTTCAAGGTTGACTACTATAAGATGATGAACGGAAGAAGCCTACAAGATGATGATGGGGAGGAGGGACTCACTCGACTGGAAACATCCTGTACTTTAGGTAGGAGATATCGTAGTTAATAAAGTAAAAGAGTCCAGCTTCTTGTCGTGGGGTTCCATTCCGTTTCCGTTATAAAAATGTATGATCGCGTATACTAAATTATTTTCCGACGTTGAGGAAAAAATAAGTTTCGTTAAAAAAGCTGTAAGCAACGAAAACGACAAAGTGTTCGTTTAAATGATAGAGGTTTTAGGTTTAGAAGAAAAAAAAATATAGTAGTTTATAAAGGAATAAAATAGTACATTGGTTACCGACAATGTATAGATTTCCAAAGGGAGCGATATCACTAATCGCGATCACCACCCTGGAGGCGCTGGATAAATGGAAGGGGGGGCTAGTAAGGGGGTGATGAGGGCCAAAAAGAGAAACAATGTAAAAAAGGTTGGACGCTTATAATATTTTTTCGACACTTTTTACCTTGACTATACAGATATACCTGGCGGGTCCAACGTTTTTGCTCCTAATTAAAAATATTAATATCTCTTGAACGGTTTGAGCTACATGGTCAAAAGAAAAACTAAAATATGGTTCATTTGAAGGGCTTCGGGCAATACAATGATAAGCAACATTTCAGAAAATGTTCAAGAGAGCCATTTTAAAGTTTTAAATTCCATAATTATCATGGTTTATTTTTTTTATATATTTAAGCGTTCATATTATAAAGTCTCATTTATTACGCACCCATTCCAACAATTAGATGTCTCTTTAATGTTCTATTTTTTTGTCCGTAAATAAATCGTCCGTGACATAACAGTCGTCCTTGAACGTATAGCTTGTAAAATCGGTATCGTGGGTGAATATTGTATCAGCTAACCGAAGCGCAGCATAATTTTTTTGATTATCATTCACAATACTTCACTATTAGTACGTAACACAATTGTTGGGTTTGGTTTCAACCACCAGATAGAAGTATAAGAAACATAATCAGTTATGAAGGAAATAATTAAACAATTAAAAAACCGACTTCATTAAAAATTGCACAAAAAATATAAAATAATTTTATTTTCAATACAATTAATTATGTTATACGTTACTCAATTCGGTACTTTCCGGTTATAGCAGGCCCAGTCTAATGTTGCTATTTGCTTGTACTTAATTATGGGTTTATTGTGCAGGTAGGTTATGAAAAACAAAGAAACGTATTAAACGTATGATATTGTTTAGTTTTCCTAACCGAAGTCGGTGCAACCCATATTGCTCATTTGTGTTTGTATGCATATGTGTTGCGCCGGCTTCAAATAAATGTACACGTCTTAAAACTCATATTAATATATTCTATTTAAATAAGAGTCACTGTCTGTAACGCATTCCCAGAAAGCTTTGAGACGCCTTCAAGCGTTGCATGAACCTGCGGCGCATTTGCACTGCGCCAGCGCATAAACGCCCGCACATTCGCGCAATATTATTGCGCGAATGTGCGGGCAATATCATTGTGCAATATCATTGCGCAAACTTTGGCATTCTATATATTCACTTTGGCATTGCAGCTTATGCTAGGCCATATGCGGAAGAACAAAGCAAAGTGGATACATATATCAATTATATATGTATCCACTTTGAAACAAAGAACAACATCAACCTGAGTTTCTAGATTTGCTAACATTATATTTAAGACCGTTTTTGAGAACGTTGCAAGATACTTATTGGGGGGTGGAAAAGTGTGTTTTTTTATCATACCTTGCCTAACCTAACCGTCGCTTGCGATGGGAATGTCTTAGACTAATTTCATAATATTAAGTAACATCAAAACTAATTTGTAGCAGAACTGAGTAATGTACTGTATATCTTAATTGTATTGAAAATAAAATTATTTTATAGCCTACTTTTTTTGTGAAATTTTTGAAGTCGGTTTTTCAATTGTTCAATTATTTTTTTCTTTTTTGAGCTATCATTATTCACTACTCTATTCAAAAACCTTTGATGGCGTGACACCATGACGTCCAATACAGTTAAATACGAATTCTGCTGATTATACTGTATACTACAGTGTATTAAAGTTCATTTCAACTTGTTAAATTATTATTCCATCACTAAAAAAGGGAAGGTTAATTTCCCAACTTTTAGGGGATATTCTTGAAATCTGTAGATTGCGGGTACTAACTTCAGCAATCAGACACAGTCGTTCTCCAGCCCACTTTGTGACTAAATTGTTTAATGACAACGATGAGACGAGATCCTGCAGAAAATTACATAAGAGTCAGGTCTCGATTATGGCGCCCTCTTTTGACATAAGCGTTTCAAATTTTTGTGGAACCACTGTAGAAGAATGCCAAGTCGATACCTAAAGTTCAGTCCCAATCGGACGAGCAGTTCCTGAGTAATCGATGTATAAACATAACAACAGTTATGTCTTGATTGTGACACCCCCAAGGCGTAAACGTTCAAAATTGTGTGGGCTCACGGAACAAGAATTTTAAGTCGATCCCCCCAAATTTCGTCTTAATCGGGCTGTCGGTTATGAGTAACTAGTAAGTAGCCCGTCAAAAATGACGGGAAGTTTTTAGGTGGGAAAAAAAAGTTTTGTTGTATGAGTTCAATTGGTCCAGTTTAGGGCTTCTCATTTCCCGCAAATTTTCAAATCCCGGTGTCCCGGGAAAAAATCTGTCAATTCCCGGGATGCTGGGATTTCCCGCCATTAAATGAAAAAGATAACCACATGAAATAGACCAACCTATTTCTTTCCTCCAGACCAACCCTTTCTTCAAACACTCAAAAAAGGATTAATTTTATTTATAAAAAGATAATAAAATACAAAATTGTTCCAAGTTTTAACTTCAATAAGTCAAAGTATGTTCAGTTATTATACTCTTTATATTA
>JAQIWH010004160.1:0-17707 GCA_034695005.1 Cryptops parisi | reverse complement strand
TGTATCTTATTACATCTTGAAGTAACATATAGAACTGTTTAAGCTAGTTAAGGTTAGTTTAATTTAGTTGACGGCATTTTTTCTAAAACTTAATGAAACCTAAAATCAGACCTAAATTTTAACTTGATCTAAACTCTTGCATAACATAACTATCTCAATGCTAATTTCATACCTTGCCAAAAAAAAAAAGACTAGGCGTTTTATACAGTGCATGTCTTGCTAATAACAGATGTCATATTTGCGTCACAAGCCACGTTTAATAAAACACACGGGGTTTTCTACAACGCCTAGAGATCTTAAGATTTTGCCTCAATTTTCTATTTAATGGCAATTTCGATTTTGGATTTATGCGATTTTATTTCTCGCAGTACAGACCCTTGCATAAATTGCGGATTACCTGCAGTATGTTAAAGTGGTATAGTGTGTTCAATGGCAATAGAGACCCTTGAGTTGCATGAAGATGCCCATCAGTCTGTGCATTGAAAAACATAAAGGAATATCTTTTGAGAACATCTCCTAAAGAACAACTATCTTCTATTTTTTTTCCTTCATCATCATCTTCATCTTCTTCCCACTCTTCAGTGAGACTTAAATTTAATAGCTTAACTGTTTTTAATGTGCAGTTGATTCCAAGAAAATCTAATCGCTGAGAGCATCGCCTTCACTTGGAATGCCACAAATCCTCGATGTTATTGGTAGGTTCTTGCAGCAAAACCTTTATTCACATTTTCTCTTTCCTTATAAGCAAAGTAACTGTCACTTTGGAGTTTATTATGAGCGAGGCGTTTTAATCTCGGATGACGATGATGATTTAGAGTAGACAATTGATATTTTGTAATTTGCGAAAAAGCCTAACGACAGACAGATGGCGTGATAGACAAAAGGAGTATTGACGAGGAAGCAAAGTGATGAAGTAGGCAAACTGATTTGGCACTTCCAGAGACAAGTGACATTATTTTCCAAATTGTGTAAGCTCTTTTCTTCTTTATGGTCTCTTGCTTGTCTAATCATGATGAAGGAGCTTACCAGCAGCTACTTGTAAATAAGAACAAACATGTTGGAACACTTTCAAGTATTTTTACTTTTTATTTTATAGGATTCTCTTATTTTAGTAACAATACGCAGACGGGTACAATTCTTGGCTTTTTCGTCCACTTTTTGCTTCTATTATATATATATATATTTTTTTTTGACGACAAAAGTTTTGCAGATTTTTGGGTGTAATGTGTTAGGGTTGAGAGGGAAATTCCAAATCTACAACACACAACAATAACAAACATTATTGCGGTGGAGATTTGGGAAACTCATTATTTCCATGTCACTGACAGATCTTTATTAAATCTGCCAAAAATGCGACATGTTAATTTGCAATTAAAGTTTGCATAGTCACTCATCTCGTGGTATACACACTAATAAATAAAAACGCTTCCGCTGTAGTGACTTTATTGTCAAAAATCACTGCCAAAAAAAAAAAGGTTGACATTTTTTATTTTTTTGGATTTAGATATTTTTTTTTATAGCTTTTGAGTTATGGTCTGGAATATACCCTGTGATTTTTGGAATGGTCAGGGTTTGTCAGCGCCAATTTTTATTGTCTTATATTTTTAGTGAAAGGGAAAAGTTCGCGCTTTATGATTTTCATTCGAAAATTGAAATCGTTATGAAACAATATGAAAATTTAATGGTCGGAAAAAAAAAACTGGAAATGTGACACGGCTTGTAAAGGTTATTGTGACAGCCCAGCAATATCCTTTTCACATATTACGCAATCCTAGTTGGCTCTTTTACTGTTGCTTGTCATCTAGTTAATGATCTCGAACACCACAGAGTTGGACGTGTATTTAACTCAATGGTTGTTCTACCAGCTGCTGCCATTTTGAAAGTGCTGTAGCTTTGTAGATTAAAAAAAAATTTTTTTTTTAAAGCTTTCCATAACTTTCCCATTTTACAAATTAATAAGGATTTTGAAACCTGCTTCGAATTAATGGATTGGAAGATCCCAAGTTTTTAGAACTTTTCACAGGTCATCAAGATGATAGCTTTATCGTCTGTAAGCTTGAAAATGTTGGAGAAAAGTAATTCCAAGTTTTGTTGCATAAATTATTTGTCACGGGGTTTTAAATACCGGAAAAATGTAGGAAATTTATGCAAATCTCCTTGTGAAATGTAAGTACCGGTAACTTTAAGAAAACTGAAATAACGGCATCTGTGCTCTTGGTCTGTGTTTTCATGTTCTTCGAGTTTTCTCCCATAATTGGGTCTAATGCCAAAGTTGCTAGTTTTATTGACCGTATATATTCGATATCGTATGAAAAGTCTATCCACGATTATTGATCACATGATTAGTATTTTTTCATATATCGTATGTAAAAGTCGCTCTATACTTTCTTACAGCTTATACTACCGTACATACAATTAGCATTCGTGTATATAGTAATACTTTATCATAACACTTAACAACACACAACAACTTTTTAAAACTTTTATCGTATGGAATAGTTTGCCATTTAAAGTGAGGAAACTCCAATAATATGTGATAATGTTACCTGTGTAAATAATTGTACTCATTTTAAAACTATTGTAAGATTATGTAAAATCCAACGATTTCAATTCCTGGATTGAATTCTGTACAAATTCTGAAGTTTGTCCCTATGGGATGTAATATGAATTAAATATTAATCAATAGTAATGTAATATCGCAGAAGTACAATTGTATATTTGATGTTTTGAACTTTGTTCAACATCTTGTGCAAACAACACATTTTTTATGGTTTTTCGTTTTTGGTTACTACATCTTTATTGGTTTATATATCAACTGGGTATCTGCTGATTAAATATTGGACTGAAATCAAAGCATGACTTTTAGCTCCCCCCCCCAAAGAGTACAGTAGTATCCATGTAATAATCGATCTCATAAATTTAACCTTAACAAGTACATTAAAAATGCTTTTAAAGCATGTTTTTTACTCTTTATATAGCCTACTGTCATATGCAGATATATATACATACATAATGCAAAAAATGTCGATTTATGTGAAAATCAATTCATGCGAATTAAAACTTACGCAATCTGAGTAATTTCCGATATTAAATTTATGCGTGTTTTGAGTAATTTTATTTTTGATTTCTGCAATATTCGATTTATTTATTCATATATATATATTCGATTTTTTTTACATTTGACTTGTGCGGTTTTTGATTTATGCCGTTCTCGTTTCATGCGTTTTTTGGTACATTGAACTATGCAGTATATTCTCATAAACGACTGTAGGGGGGATGGTTCAATTCCCAGCTCACTCACTCACAAACTCATAAGTAATGCTAATATAAAGAGTATAAAGAATGGTCTAAAAAATTAGCTTTTTACACTAGTTCCATTACTTAATTATTCTTTTTTTTTTTTATTTATTTAGTTCATTTTATTAATTTATTTTTTGTTTCTTGTTGACTTTAGTACCTTTCCAAATTGTTGACAAACGTTGCTTTTTCACTTTCAAACATCTGATTAGTTTTCTTGAAAAATATTGATTTTCCAACTTTTCACAGGTCATGTTGATGATGATGATGATGACTTTACACCGAGTCGACTCTCTTAAGCTGAAAATCTCGGGAGAACATAATTTCATGTTTTGTCGTATAAATTATTTGTCGCAGGGGTTTCAGTTTAAGGCAATAATGCATGAAATTTATGCAAATCGCTTTATAAAATGCTGTTATTACGCCGTGGGTACTTTAAAAGAAAAGAATTGAAATAATTTCATTTGTAGCTTGGTCGGGTTTCCGTCTTCTCGAGTTTTAACCTTGATTGGGGCTAATGCCAAAATTGTTATTTTGTTTTCTTCTTCTTGTCTCTTTGCAAGTTAAAAGGTTGACTTCACCGGTGTTTCTCATAGACTGTTTAGTAACTTTCGAAAGCGTTGACAAGCGTTTTTTGTTTGTTTTTTTTTTTTTTGCTCTTGTATTTACTTGATTGGTCTCTTTGGAAAGAATGATGTTCTTGAAATACCAACTGCCATGTGATGCGTATACTGAATACGATTTAGGCCTCAGAATATGTTCGAGATTACTCATCTTCTGGATCACCAAACAATACGACCAAGTGCAAGTAGTATATAAATAACAAGTTTTGGCTTCGTACCCCGAGTTGATTTTTCCATGCATACGATCACTTTGAAGCTGTGAAAAATCTAAAGGCTAAAGGTCGCTTGCGTGTGTGCTTTATTGCTTTTTGATGTGCACGACACTTGGTTATTTTTATATTGACACTAAAATTATGTTAGAAAGTTCAATTTCTTCGGTGCATCCCTTACATAGCTGAATCCGTGTTAATTACTGTGTAACATTGGAAAGTTTTTCCTGGAACACGTTGCAGTTGTGATCCTGTAGCATACTGTATACTGTATAGCACTTCAAAAGTCAGTCACTTCAAAAATTATAACCTATATTATAGGATATAAGTTTTGAAGTGATTTAGAACAAGTACATTAAAAATGCTTTTCAAGGGTACGCTTTATATAGTTTCGCTTTATGGGAACTTAGATTTAT
Organism: Cryptops parisi; assembly: GCA_034695005.1. Lineage (NCBI taxonomy): Eukaryota > Metazoa > Arthropoda > Chilopoda > Scolopendromorpha > Cryptopidae > Cryptops > Cryptops parisi. Next base: position 13,162 of record JAQIWH010004160.1, on the reverse strand, counting down.
CGTTGAGTTATTCGATTTGTGCAAGTTTTGAAGAATTCCATTTACGATTTCTGCAAGTTTCGATTTATTATTTTTATTTTATTTATTTTCACGTCCCGAAATTATTAATTCGGGAATTTATGCGAATTTTAATTTACGCGAATTTCGATTTCTGCGATTTTTGTTACATTGAACTTATGCAAGTTTCGATTTGTGCGGTTCTCACTTTATGCGATTTTTGGTCCATTGGACCAATAGTATAATGTCATAAACATTTGTAGATGCCAGTATACGTTCAATTCCCAGCTCACTCACAAAGTCACTCACAAGTGATGCTTACATAAAGCGTATAAAAATAGCTGAACTTGTACATGTATGGTATTTGTGTTATACAAGGTGATTCAGAATAACTGTTCCTAATTTTTAGAGATGATAGAGGGCATGTAATGAAACATCTTTTAATAATAAAACTATAGTCTGGAACACTTCCGTAACGAGATAGAACGAAAGAACGGAAATTAAAATGCAGTACAGTACACTGTGGACTGTAACGTGTTAGTTTATTTCCAGCAGGTATAACGAGTATTACTGTCGGGACAATGTATTACCAATAAAGTACGTACATCATAAACGTTCCGAAATTTAGCTCTAGCTCGTTACGCAAGTATTTCCAGACTATAGTTTATGATTAAAAAATGTTTTATTACATGCCCTCTATCACCTCTGAGAATTAGGAATAGTGGCTCAGAATCATCCGCGTAAAAGAAAATTTGCAGACATCTGAGGCGCATAAAATGGGGTTCTGTTTTCAGTGGCCTACTGTTCTATGCAAATTTTCACCTGTTTCCACTTATTCACGATTGCAGTATTAATTTTTTGTTTTTGAATAGCGTGGAAGTAAAGAGTTGCTTAATTATCACTTTGCCAGTGATATCGTAACAAGTAACTCTTTCACAAATTTCAACTCTCGTACCTTGTTTTAATCGCTCATGGTTTGTTATTTTTTTTATCTTGAGTCATGCTTTTTAACGATATCAACATCAAAGGATGGGAGTTGAAAAAAATGCAAATTGGGTTAGTAGTGGCTGTAGCTTAATATAAAAGTTGGCTAATTGGTTGCATTAGTTTTAATTAAAAAGCAACGCTTGGTGATGCAAGGTGAAAAAAGTTTTCACCTTTCGAGTTGCCTACAGTTTTGGAAGAGTAATGAGTGTGCTGCTTGCATTATTATAGGGCGATTTTCTTTTAACTTTGTCGAAAAATTCATTGTGTGCTATACACAAGTAAGAAAATCACTACCTTGAAACTAAAAACCTCTTAGCATTAGAATTTGTATGTTTGGACAATGTTTTTAATCACAATTTTGACAGCTGTTACTGTGCATTAGCATTTGTATGTATGGTAAAACATGCTGAACTTTCTGTCTTGCCATCAGTCTTTTTATTCTTTCTTCTGAATCCTTCCAAAAAGAGATTAGTTACACGTGTTTACGCGATTTGTAGGGATTTTTAAGCCGGATGTTCACAAATTGTATCATCATGTTTTTTCATTCCATCCTAGTAAGATTTGCTCACTTGTTTATGGACTTCAACCATCAGCCACCCTGAATATTGTAGTCAAGGTGATAATTTGCCCTCACTGATGCAACCAACAAAAATTTAATCTTCTCATCGTAGCTGATTGACAACCTGCTCGAAACCCAACTGCATTTGCAGCCTCGAGCGTCAGGAACATGTATGTCCTACGTCATGCGACACAATGTCTTGCGAGTTGTCATTTTTGGACAATCGAACGTATTGATATCTATCGATTAATTTCTCTCAAATCGGGGTTTGAGGTTTGCATGTTGACAACATCGACTTTCGAGAAGGGGTGACGTGTTGTCGGAGATCATCATTGTCACAAAATGACCAGTTTTTTGATGGTGGTTTTTTCTTCATTTGAAAGTGCTGAATGCGAATAGCCCCCTTTGCAATCATGATTAACGACACGTTGCACCACTTTTCGTTTTTCGATCTTCTGCTGCTCGGCTCTGATCCCAGCAACCTCTTCATCCTGTGCAGCCCCTGATGTTATTAAGTGCCAGGTTTCTAGCGAGCTAGGTCAACCCAATGCTTTTAATATGAAGTTGGTGTGCGGACGAGTCGCATTGCACGTTGGTGGATTATGGTGCCACGTTTAAGTTAGGGGGGAAATTGATCGCTTGACCATTTCATTTCAATGCTTTTCCATCTGCTATTGCAACAGCAGCATTTCATTGGAAGGAGAAAGAACGAAAATTTTCATTTCTCATTTCATGGAGAGGATGTTGATGAATTCGGTGGTCTTGCAAAACAACACCATCACCTGAATGCCGAAGTGGATGGAATATAAAAATAATTTTTTTCTTTTTTTCTGATCGCTGTATATAATTTTTTTCCCCGGTTTTGCCATTGGATGTTGACAGCAGTTAATTCCCTCGCGAAATCGGCAGTGCTCGTTTACCATTCGAAGAAAGAACCTTCTTGTTTATATTTTTGGAAATGCATAAGATCTTGTAATGTTGTTTTTTCCTCTTCTCTCGCAAATGCTAAAGATTTAAACTCGAAAGGATCACTTGGCCACAAGTCATGGTGTTTGCAACACCAGCTTTTCCAAGTTTTATCTGACAATGTCACCTGCTAGCAGAGGTGATTGAAGACCGAAAAGTATACGAGAGTAAATCTAAAAGGCTATTTCTATAGTCAGGAACATCAACCACCTTTGGGACTAGATTTGTGACATCCGCTATATGGAATAGGAAATCACAGAGTGGCCAAGATTTCCACTTGACTCGAGTGCCGACTCTACAAGTTTGATCTCCAAGTTAATAATTCAAACTTACAGGGTTCCTTTTTTTTTCTTCTACTAATGCTTTGCAACTTCTGCAAATTTTATTCCAACGTTGGTAACGACGATGAAGCGTAGACGATGACGTTGCCTTCCAATTCTCTTTCATCATGCAATAGCGCCGAGAATGACTTTCCGGAATTACTGATTTCCACATCTCGATCTGCCAGTGTGAAAAGGCTGGAAAACTTTGAAAAATCCAGCATCGAAGAGGAAGTTGATGATCCTGTTCTGTGGTTGTTACTAGAACATTACCAACAGGTGAGCGAGATTTGGTGTTTGCCGTTAGCATGAAAAAGACAGTGCTTTCGTTTATCAACTTGTGTCTGTTGTCTAACTTTAAAACAGTTGTACACAAAAATGAACTCTTGTGGTTTAACTAATGGATGGTGGGGTAAAGCTTATCTATTACTGCTGGACTTTTCGATTCATGCGAAGATTACGTGCTGCGAAAACCTCGCATAAATCGAACATCATGTATGTATTTTTTTAAATGTTACAGTAAAAACCCGAAATCTATTCAAACCAGTTTGAGCTAAGCGTTTTGGTAAATTCTACTTTTACCTAGTCAAAAATAGAATTTACAAAGCTTTTTAACAAATATGCTAGTATTAGTATACAGTATACAGGACGAGGCAAAAGTTTGGTCACAGCTAAATATTGCGAAAGCCATTAGTGATATGAAATTTCTGATTGAACTATTGTCATGTATATCGAATATGAATAGCCGTTTAATGACGTTACCGGAAATGACCATGGATGTCCTTTTCAAGGTTATTCAATGATTAATTTCTTTAATATGCATCCCACATCAAAACATGTGAGAAGATATTCAAGAAAGATGAAGATATTCACGAAATAACGCCAAAGCATCAAACATCGAAAATCGACCGGTAAAAACGGAAGTAACAGGCAAAAGAAGAACTGTGTGACAGGAAAGCCAGCAGGGGCAGCCACAACAAACATAGCTTACTTGACAATGTATTAATGAAAAAGTTTTGGAAACACCTCTTTGACTGATGCATTAACACATACAACAGTTTAACGCGTTTTCAACTTTTTTTTTACCACTTTTCCGCTTCTCCATTGACAGGTAGGCTATGTTGTTGCAGCTGCCCCTGAGATTGGTTTTCTGTAACATGGTTCTTCTTTTGCCTGTAACTTCCGTTTTTACAGGTCGATTTTCGATTTGTTTGATGCGCTGGCATTATTTCGTGAATATTTTCATCTTTTTATATCACATATGGAATGTGAGATTGATATTAAAGATATTAAGTCACATTTAATTGAAAGTGACTTTGAGTTTCAAGATCACTTTCGATAACGTCATTGGATAGCCCATGGCCGATATACATGACAATAGTTCAATCAAAATTTCATATCACTAATGGTTTTCGCGATATTTAGCTGTGACCAGACATTTGCTTCACCCTGTATAACCTAACCTGTGAACTAAAAAATCTTTCGCTTAATACTCGTTTTCATTAAACTAACCTGACGAACCTAAACTAACTTAACCCACCCAAACTAACTAGGCGAACGATCCTGACCTAATCTCACTTAACTAAACCTAGTTAAGATTAGATTAGTTTAATGAGAACGAGTACCATATCATCTGAAAGATTTTTTAGTTAATACTATCATTTACTAACAGACTTTGTGGATACTAGTTTTGGCTAGGTGAAAATCGAATTAACCAAAGCACTTTGCCTTTGCTTAAACTAGTTCGGACCAAGAAAACTGGTTTAAACGGATTTTGGGTTTTTACTGCAACATATATTGTACATATGTACAGGGTGACATCAAAAGTTCTGTTACAGTTTAGTTATGTATTACAAGGCACTCCGCTCCTTGATATTCTTGGACACTACATACACGGGGGAGGGCTAAGCATTCAATCATCGTGTTCGTGTAGCCATAGTCCATCACCGATATAACTTGTGGCTACTTAAGAGTATTTAGGCTGTCATTTGTCATTACCCCCTTGAAGTATTACAGAACTTTGGTTTCACCCTATATACATAACATAAACATATACTGTACATATAACCTCGGTGCATACGTAGGTAATAGTGTAACTTCTTAATAGTGTAATTTATTTTGTATTACTGCTGTTTCGTAATACTGATTCCAATTCTGAGGTTGTTAAACATCAAAATCGAATGGATAACATGACCAATCAGCGATTTGGCGTACTGAACGTTGTCGTTTTTTCGCTGTGGACGATAGGGTTTTTCTTTGAAATTATTATTTCGAAATTTTTGGAATCGAATTTCTTTTAATTTGTTTGCTTCTATCTAATTCCAAGAATTGTTTGGATGTCTGGAAAGTTTAGGGTGCTTTTGAATGGCGATTTTTTTCTTTTCTATTCCAATGTTTTTGATGCTTGTAGATAGCCAAGTTAGGAAAAAAAAAATCTTTCCCCCACCTACAGTATGTGCTGTTTAGCTAAGCGAAGTTGAGAAACGAAATTAGCATGATTTATACTGGACTAACATGAAGTAAAATTGAAAATCTCTCAAAACGAACTACCTTACTTCTTCTTTTTTTTTTAGGGAACTTTGACTCGACAAGATTCCGGTATTGAATAATGCAGTGACATTGAAATAAGATAGCTGTGCAATATCAAATCTATTAGAGTAGTTAAGAATGATACACAAGACTAAATCTTCCAATATCCAGAAAGAAAGTTTTTGTTGATAAATTGCCATACGATAAGCTATGACATATTATACTAGAGTATAATATGTCATGGATAAGCACAATTACCGTAAGCAAGAAGTGGTGTTGTGTATTTTCAAACGAATGATTTTCATGTTAAAACGTTGAAGAAATGGATGTAGGCCTACTTGTTACAATGACTGCATAGAATAGGGTTATCAAAACAAATAAAAAATATGTCCACGATTAAAAATATTTAAAATATGTCCACGACTACAGTTACGAAAATGAGTAATTTTGTGCAAAATTTCCATAATCTGAGAAAAACAAGAAATAAGAGTAGAAACATAGCAATTGTTTAATTAAGCTTGTAATTAGCCATGCAATGTTCTTGCTTGTATTCCCCCAAGCTGGAACCATTCTTCATCTAATTAGCGCAAACTGGTGAAGTTGTACAGCAGGTATCATTAAGCAGAATTTGTTATTTTTATTATCATTTATGGAGCAACGTGTAGGAACTGCCCTAATGAACAGCTGCGTGTATTATATACATTGGGTGAATTATACTTTATTTTATTTTTTGTACGAGTAGTTAGCATACTCCTTTGCGGGTGAAATGTATCAATATTGAAATTCATTTTTTGGTTGACAATCTTAATTCGTTGTAAGAACTTTTGAATCATCAGCATGATGGTTTGTATTGTGTATCTTGGGTTTTGGTAATCGTGTGTTTACGGATAGGGAAGTGCAAATTGTATGGTGGTTTTGTGTTCTTCAGATACAGCAACAGTAGTAGTGGTTTTATCAAGTGGTACCGGTACACAGTATTGTATTGTGCGTTGTAGAATTCTTGAGGAAACGCTTGAACTTTCATCATAACTGTTGACAGAAATTTCCACAAGGGTGTACCACTAGCCCTGTCATCTTCCATACTTGTAAGTTTTTTTACTACAATACAGTATTCTATAGAAACCAGATATTGATGACTAACTTGTGTGTACAGTATGTATGCACATTGATATTTGCATGACAAATTTTTATCAGTGTTTAGCTACTCGCATAATTGCGAAAATTTTCTCGCTTATTACGAGCTTCTGGGAGGATTTTTCTCATCGTCTGCTAGCGATATCGCATACCATGAACTTTTCATTAACTCAGGTCTACCTATACATTTAAGCTAGATTGGGTCCAGTTCATTGTATCATCTTTTAATATTAGGTCACAGTCTATACACATTTTAAATCGTTAGCTTAACGTAAACGAGGGTCAAAAACTGTGTTCTTGAGCTGGTTTGTAAGCGATATTTGTGCCAAAATGAACCGCTATTGAATGAATGTTGTGCAAATGTTTGGTTTCGACCAAATCTAAAAATCACTTTATTTGGCAACTTTATCAAAACTCGTTTTGTTTGTTTCCTTTGGAACTTCCTTTTTTTTTAAAGTTGAATCTGTTCAATTTTCTTTTGGAGCTTGCCGTTAGATTGAGGCTTTGTGCGTTCGATAATACTCCATCAAATCGAGTGGGAATAATCTCTTGTAATCGGGCATTCTTCTTCTTCTTTTTTTTAAAATGAAAAAATTATTTATTTATCATATATTTTTCAATTGCTGCACTTTCTTCCATTGCTATTACAACTCTGATTGTAGGTTCATGACCGACCTCCGCCTGCCTGAAACATTTCTTGTTCTTGTGTCTTCAATTTTCTTGTTGGTTGGTTGTTGGTTTTGTTTCCACTTGGTTGGCAGTTTCAACTTGTGCGGTTGATGTTTATTCACCATTCTTATACGCGGATGTTAAAGCATGTTTGTGGAAAATCCTCAACTCGATGACAAAAGAGGTCTCTTTTTATATATATATATATATATATCTTGCATTGCCATGTTTACAAACATTGGCCTTGTGCAAGACGTTGTTACAGCTGGTAGATCATCAAAGACCTGATGATGGTAATTTCAGTAGATTTGTATGTAGGCAGTAAATCTCACAAGTGGTGTTTTTTCTTCTTCTTCTCTTCTTTAATGGAGAAACTAGTGATTGTGAAACTAGAACTGTTTTGAGTGATAACCGGCAGTGGTGGAATATGACTGAATTAAGAAATTTTGCAATTGCAGACTGATATCGGCTGTTTGGTGGTGAGGGGGTGTTGTGTGTGAGTCGAGTTAGTTTACGCATCACTTGGGATAGGGTTGTGAGAAAATGACATCTGCATCTTTTTTTATGACTGGCATCAAATATGGCTGTTTGGATTTAGGAATAGAAAGAAGAAAAAACGACCTTTCTCAATGACTGGTTTTTTTTTTTTTCACTTTTCTCTGTTCAATTGATTCGTTTTCTTCAATGGAAGGTGCAAATGGCAAAGCGAAAAAAAAAAGGCTTTGAAATCTATTTTTAAGTTTTTTTCCTGAACACTAACCATCAAAAGCGAAGGTTCTATTTTTGAACACAAAAGTTTGATGTCGGTTTTGAATAAACCATTTTGCCGAAGAAGAATGCACGTTTTGGGTTTTTTTTACTGGTGCTTTTTTTTTTACTGTTTAAAATGTGTTATTCAGCAGTTTTTAAACATGGTATACAATAAACTTGAATCTCTTAAATCTGACATTAAAGGTGTTTATTCGATATCAGGAGATTCTGGACATCTACATACTGTTTATACAGTTTTTTTTGTTACATTACATAGTAGTACGGCATAATGTACAGGGTGTCTCCCAAGTCGGGATCTATACGTAATTCTTCAATTTGTGTATCAATCAAAATGGTACTCATTTTTAACATATGTGTATAAACGTATGTTCATTGTGTAGAATTGACAAAATTGACGTACAATATTTTTTAAAACGTGTACAAAACAAAATATCTATCATAATTTATTATTATTATTATTATTATTATTATTTATTATTATTTTTATTACACAATCCTTTGAATCATAACACAATAAAAAACAAACACAAAAAAACATACAAATATATATAAATATATATCATAAATTATGAATTAAATCATTAAATTTCAATACTAACAATAATTGACATGCTTAAATAATTTTTTATCAAAGTTAGAAAAAACAATTGATAATACATCAGTGGATCCTAATAGCGATCTTACATACAAAGGTAAAATGTTCCATTTCTGGAAGAAATTGACTGGATATCTATTGAGAAAGAATTCTTGAAAAGGAGGTGTAATAAATTTGAACCTGAAATTTGGTGTTGTTACGGGAAAGTGATTGAGTATCAAAAATTCTTGAGTAATAATGGAAAGGATGGTTTTTGATAAGCAAGAAACGGATGAATTCTTTAAGTCGGTGAAATAAAATTAATTTTGAAATAGTTAATATTTTAAGTGAACGTATTTTTTCCGTAATAGAAACATATGGATATGATAGGCGGCAGTCGTCACATTAACGAATGTAAACACTTATAAGGTCACAGCTATTACATCACAAATTCAATCGTGTAAAAATTATATTTAAATTACAAACTCGAAAAAACTGGCGAGACAACCAATTACTGCCATGGGTCTGCCATCTTCTTAAATCATGCTAAAATAAAGTAACGTTGAGTGCTCGGTTACCGCGTGTAGAAAGTTGTAATGAGTTTTATAACATACTAACAACGTTTCAACTTCAGGCTAGCACAAATTTGAACGTTTGAAGTAAGTATTTAATTTACAGGGCTCTCCATTCTCTTACCTTCTCACCGAGTGGTAGCGAAGCGAGAAATTCACAATGGCCGTCTTGAGCCGCTTAAGCAAAGGACGCCATTTAGTTTCTAATGAAAATATAGAACCATGACGTCATAACTGTTTAAACGCTAAATGGCCCTTAGTAAGCATTGGTATGCCATGATGTAACCTACTTTATTTAATGAAACTCGCCATCCATTGTTATCCGCAGTTTTGTCAACTGCGATTCAACTTTTAGTATAAGTTTGTGATTCCTTATTGCTTTGATAGCTTTTATTTAAAACTAACTATTAGCCAGTCAACGTTACTAGCTGTTTTCCCATTAATAATGATGGGTAAGTTTTAATTCATGTTGCCCAGCAACATGAGTTTAATCCAGCATCTCACTATTGTGTTTTTATTTGTACTCTTTCTAACCCGGTCATCTCTTGCACAGAGGAGTGCCAGATTAGCGAGAGTGCCGGATTACTGAGATTGCATACAAAACTTTAATTTTTTATTAAAATTTTGTTGCAAATCTACTGTGTGCAGTATTTAAAAACCCTTGATAAAGAGACAGATATACGATATTGGTAAAAAAAACACCATCAGTGCGTACAATCTACGGTATTATGCTGTGCGGTATTATGAGTTTAATGATCACAGTGCTGTAACTCCTCCTTTTTTACATCACAACAGGAGGCTGCAATATTGAAGACTGGGTTAGCAAGAGTCTATTGTACTTAGTGACCCGTTACTAACAACAAAAAGAGTTATATTCACTCACACATACAGACAAAGCTGGGAATTATATAAAAGAATTCAGAAAATTCTCTATATATTTACTGTATGACACATGTTTGTTTGTTTACTAACTAAAAACTATAAGTTTCATTCAGTTGGCATGAAATTTGGTATGCCAATGCCAACACATCTCTTTCCCAGTTTGGTTTTTGTTATCGTCAATATTACATTTTACATTAGAAGCTTGTCATACCCGTTCAATGTGCCCTATGCCCGATCCTTTAAGAATACCTAATTATATTAAGAAGATAAGTGTCATTAGAAATTGATAAAAACAATTGTTCTTCAATTTGATTTTTTTTTAATTATTCAAATAATACTTTTTTTTAATTTCAGATAATAAGTCTTATTATTTCGTATACAGTGGTACTCATTCAATTTAGGGATACCGTTATGAATATCGACAGAACCGAATACAGTGTTAATAATACGACCGTTATGAATATCGTGAGAAGCCACTATAGTGTTAATGATACGCAAGGTTGACAAAGAAATGGATTATGTAACTTATAGTTACATAATCGTAGGTAAATAGTAACATACCACGTTAAGTTGGTAACAAACCTACATTCCACATATATTCCTAATTTACTTCAAACTCAATATTTGTGAAATATTTTAAGTGTTTGTATGCATGGAATACTGAGCTATACACTGTACTAACCTATAAAAGCAATAAACCATTTGTAAACTAAAATTTATATCAACGTAACTCATTATTATACAGGTACAGGATGGCTCAAAAGTAGGTTTATACTGTTAAAAGTTTATTTTAAAATATGTTTTATTGAAACGTTGTTTAATTTTGTTTGGTATTATGCAAAATAAAATAAACAACAAGTAGTTACTTCAAGGGTTTCCAGTTTTTCCCATCATTGTTCCACTGAACAATGATACCACAAATTGATTGAAGGGCGCGGTGTAAAAGGGTTTTGAATAACATTTTTGCCAAAATTGACTTAAAAACATTTTTAAATGTGTTAGTTGCGATTCTACTTAGGTGCGGTCTCGAAATTCGTCCGTTATCTCGAAATTCGTACCAATCTCGAGCATCTTCTAGTGCAAACAAATAAACAGAAAAAAGAAGAGAAAACATTGTATTTTTGTGTTTTTAATATTTTAAAAAAAATATACAAAAAGTTTTTAAAAAAATAAAGTCATTGACTTTTGAAACCCTTTGTCATTTGTGCGACTTTAGCACACGGAGAACATCCAACGCTTTCATAATTAAAATTGAAAAATGGTTCAACACATGTATTTTGTTCAACTTTTTTAGTGTCTCGATAGAACGGAGAAATTAAAAAATCTAATTTTATTAAATTTTTTCATTTTTCAATTTTTTATGTCCCGTGGAGACATTTTATTAAAAAAAAGATTTGTTACATATTTAAAATGAAAAATTATATGAAATATATAAAGTGATGATGATGAAAACTGTTGGAGGGTTTTCTCCACATGGATCATTTGGGCGTCCTCGGTGATTCCTTGTTCGGTCGTCGTCCTCGACTCCGGTACACAGCTCACACGATTCGCGGTGCCGAAAATGATGCGTTCACGTCAAAGGAAATAAAACGTGATTTATTTCTAAACTGTAAACATTGATTGTCAACTATTTTTACCACATTGACTTGCTAGTCAATGTCTTTACAAAACGTTGCCGTGTTCATTCCCATTCGTCAATGGCTGCCAGCATTCCATTCGTTTGTATTTACTACAACTATTTTACAACCTTCTTGCTTGGCTTCCAGAAATACAACTCTTTTAACAATTCATATAACTTCCTCATTCAACTTAACAATGCTCACGTTTCCGTGCTTAGCATAAAACTTAACTCAGCCAGTTGCACTATAAATAATTCTTACTAATTATTTTAGTCCAACATGAACGATAAATGCAAGGGCGAGCATCTTACACAATTTACAATAAGTTAATTAAAAAATTAACTTAATTTCTGCAAGCAGTTAATAATACAGGATGGTGTAAAAGTCACAAAGGGGTTAGAACTACTTGTATTTATTATTTATTTACGTGTACGTTTCTTTGATTGTGCGTTTATTTGATTTTTCTTTTCAGAACGTTTAGAGATTTATGATGTAAAGTCATGGCATTATTAAGCGAATAAAAATTATAGTTTTATTTTGAACATCATCACGCAGTTAATAAAGACTCAGCGAGCCAAGTGCAGTCATTTTAATGTGCGAATTTCTCTGAATCATTGATTCGACGCTTAGTGCAAAGTTTTAGCAGTAAGGTGTATTAAGTGATATTTCAAGATCCAGAAGATCACGTTCTGTCCGAAACGATGTGACTCTTCAAGAGAAACCTATTTTGAAGAATCCTGTTGTTGGTGTTCTGTTAGTTTCAGTTTTTGCACTAATTGCACTTTGTATGGATAAATACATTCGTAAATCGTCTCTGAGTGTTTTTATCAATAACCTTCAAGAGATTTCTAGCTCAGCGGAACGTATTTAGTTCGATGTTCTGAGATTCTCTGCAACTGTTGCAGATTGTGACTCTTCGCCGTGTTGAGGATGCAGTGCAATGCTCTTCTCAACACGTTGCAGAGTCGCATCATTTCGAAAAGAGAACGTGATCTTCCGGATTTAGGAAGATCACTCACTCTATTTTGATGCTGAAAACGTTGCTTGCACTAAGAGTCGAATAATCGATTCAGAAAACAGATTTTGCAAATTAAAATGACGATAATACAAGCTTGTAGAGTCGTTATTATTGAACGATGATAAAAATAAAACTGTATGATTTCAGTTTTGTAAACAAAAACCAAGAAAAACGTAAGTACAATGAAATAATAAAAAGTTCCAATCCCTTCGCGACATTTGCACCACCCTGTATATTATATTACTATAAATCGAATTGAGTTGAATGTACTTTGAAAAAGGAAAGCGTGTACACAACATAAATAACAGCCAAAGTTTTTTCCATTGCATTGCTTGCTGCGAGCCTTATGATACTCATCTTAAAAGTGAAAAATGTGTTTAGTTTTCTCTTTGAGCATGTCACAAAAAGCGATAAAATATTCATATAAAGGTTTGATATATTTTTATGTATTTTGTACTTGATTATCTCAAGTCATAGTTCTTAATGTAATCCTTCAACTGAATGAAACCAAACCGTTAAAGCTTTGTAACGGTTGATGAACTCGAAAATTATCAAACCAATTCAT
>JAQIWH010004159.1:0-17718 GCA_034695005.1 Cryptops parisi | reverse complement strand
GCGTTTCGATGGTAATGCTATCGATGCATGCTATCGATACCACATGGAATGTTTACTACTAGATTCCCCGTGGTTACTATACCTACCACGGGGGTTACATTCTAGTGTAACATATAGTATGTAACATGAGATTAACACAGTAACATGAGATTCAGTGTTACGATCAACATGAACAGACATTCAACAGTAAATGCAATAGTAATATGGCTTTCGATGTATTATACTGTATATATTGTGATCCTTAAAAAAAATAAAAGTTGTCCGTCTCACCCCTAAATTTGTTCCATTTGTGGAAAAAACCACCTCTACAAAAAATCAGTTCAATCAAAAAATATTTAAGGGTCGTCATCGAGCCTTGAAGTTGGCACTTAAATTGCTATGAAGAAAACAATGGCCGATCTAGCTACATGCCCATCAACAATGACGGAAACGTTTTAGCTTATGTTGCTAGGCAACATCAGTTCGTTCTAATTTGGATTTACATTCCAGCATCTCATTGCTTCGAATGTTACCGGTATCCTGCTCTGTCTTTTCAGCTCTGTCAGTGGTCTGTCTGTGTATTTGCGTATTGTATAACGCTCTTTGCTGCTAGCTGTTACGCTGTTATGCAGTTAGCAACGGTTTACTAAGTAATAATAAGAACCAAAAAGCTAATAATAATAAAAGCTAGTTTAATAATCAAAGTACTATTTTATACAATGTAATGGGCAAACTTCAAGGTTTGAAGACAACCCCTAAATATTTTTTGATTGTAATAATTTTTTTCAGAGGCAGTGTTTTTCCGCAAATATGAAACAAATTTAGGGGGTGAGACGAACAGATTTCCAACTCTTATTTTTCAAAAACCACCCCATATGTACTGTATATACAATTATAAAATAGACAAAAAATATTAAAATAAGAAGATATAGACACTCACAAAACTCCATTGTCGCAAAGTTCTCCCGCTACCTAGGAATAATAGATAAAATACAGCATGAGAAACATGTACAAACTTTTACTTGTTAATACTACAGTATTAAAATATTGAACTATATTTTAATAGTAGTAATTAAAAACTTTTCCACTGTAATTCCGAGCAATCAGCTACTTTAAAACCAACATCACTCCAAAATACAACTAACCACATATTAATCACAATTTCCGCTTTTGTAAGCGTTGCCTTACAAATGAAAAAAAAACATTTCAAAAGATTTTCGATCCAAGCAAAATGCATTGTACTAGTACAGGAAGTCCAAGGTCTCGAATAAAAAATAACTCCTTACCTCCAAAGTTTTTTTATATCATGTTAAACAATAAAGCCAACATTTTGTAAAAGTAATAGAGAAACTTGTTATTTTGGCAAAGAATCATAAAAGAAGTAAATTCCCCCTTCTTCACATCCGTGTGTTGTTGGTAGCGTTTAAAAAGAGCCCCTGCCTGGCATAGAGCCAACCAAAAAGGGGGTAGCGAGCACTTTTGCAACATTCAGCTCAAAGGAACATAATTAGGAAACTGCGATAAACAGACTAGCAAATAATGGACTAATGACATTTTCAATCCCTTTTAAGCCCGGAAGCGGACTTTAGGGAGCTTTGGGAAATCACCCGCTCTAGGGGGAGCTGGTGTTACCAACTCGCTTTTAAATAAATTGCTGTTTGATAAAGGATTCCAGGATGTCGCTTCTGAAATATACATTCGTTTCTCATTTAAAACAACTGATATACGAAAATCCCAATTGGCTTGCTAATACTGCTAATAGCTTACCCAGCTAGGAATCTTTGACCTCTCGTTTCTGTTTGTGTTTTTGCATTCTGCACATTTAATCCTATTTTCAACTATTGGGTACCTGGTACCCGATTAAGTTCAAACTACAGTTAACTAGAAGTTAAGTAAGATCTTTATTGGGTGCCCAGTACAAAATGAGGTTTATGCAGTTTTTTTTTTCAAAGTTATACTGTACTTATTTTTTTAGAGACGTTATTGATTACCTGATTTTTTATTGGCATAATACAAAATTTGAAAAATAAAATGGATCATCTGCAAAAGAACACCTGTTAAATCTAACATTCCAACAGTCTGTAGTTCAGTTTTGCTCGAATTTTCCAAAACTTTAAATGAAACTTTCATAATTCGAAAATATTTATCAACCACCACTCGTTCCCAGTTGAAAACAACAGGCAAACGTTAGTATATAAACAGTATCGTTGTAGACTTCACAAATTCACAGTGTGGAAGCAAAGTGATGAAACGGCAGAGCAGACATTTTAAGCTCATTTTGGTCTGCTCTGCAAGAATCAGTTTTGAACAACATAAGTTCTAAGTAACAACATAAGTGATTTTGTACCATGTCGAAGGCCATAGATTTTCATTTTATGGTAAGTAAACATTTTTTACAGAGAAGTAAATGAACATTTTTTAAAAATATACCCATTTAAAATGCAAAGTCTTATATACACGATCCTCTTTATTCTTCACTTCTTTATTAACATTTATTAACACTGTTTATTTAACAGTGTAGACCTATTTTTAATTGCTTTGATTTTGAAAGCCTGAGTAAGCTTCTAAAGTAAAACAGTACATTTTGTGGTAATAAATAAAACTAAACGCGATTTACAAACACATATTTACATGTACAGTAATATTTTCAGAAAAGAAAATATGAAATTTAAAACTATTCTTACAACTTAAACAATTTGTAATAAAATGGCGTTTTATTTTATTTGGTATTATAACTACATTGAAAGTGAATATGTAGTGTGTGTGTGTATATAACTATATTATATTAATCTAAGAAATGGCATGCTGATATAGAGATTTGTATTAAGGATGCACATACAGTATCTACAATAGAGATCTTCTATCCAAGGTCATTTGTTTCTCTAGTGGTTGTGATTTGTAAACATAAAACACAATTTTCAGTTTTACACATGAAAGCATTCAATATTTGCTGACCTGATTAACTAAAACAAGTAAACACAATTTAATGTTAGTTATTCGTATGTCGTATACTGTAGTAGAAGCAAAGACTCTCTTAACTAACCAGGCTCCAACTTTTTATGAAACCTACGTATCAAATTTATTTATAATATTTCAATTAATAATGTTTGATTAAATTTCTAAAACCATGATATAACAAACTGAATTATTAAGTTTTAAATAATAAAATTAAAACACGTCTTTAAACTCTAGTTACACAAAGACCAGTCGTTCAAACCAAACCATAAAGCTTTTCAATCCAATTTTACTCGAACGCATACAAATAACGAGTGGTAAATCACACCGCACTTTGAGTATATATCATTTTCGCGATGATATACAGTATACCATGATTGGAACTTAGCAATAATTGAGATTGACCCTGTAATCTAATGCTGTACTATACAGTATGTTAATGTCAACAAACCACTACCACCGAGCTAAACAATCCACGTTTGCATTGTCCTGTTTATCAAGCAGTTTAATCATCTACCAGCAAAAGTTTGGTCAAAATACATTAGTGTATCGATTTTCATTCCATTAACTAAAGCGTTTACAAGGATGTTGTCATGCAAGCTCATTAAATATGTATCAAACAACCTTACAAACAAGCAATATAAAATAGCAACATCAACGAAACAGTGACACATATACAACTCAAATAAACACAGAAAATGCATTACAAAGTTACAAACACTGTTCCTCCTAAGCATCTTTAGTCCGGAAAGTTCCTATGACATATCAATTTATTTAGTTACAAAAATAAAGTTCAGATGATAGACACTTTCTTTGTAAGTTAATAAAAACATTCTTGGTAATTATTTATTTTTAGTTTTTTCAGAACAAAACAGGGGGGAGGGTATTCTCTTTGTAATTTAACAACTCCACGTATTCGATAAAAAATACTCAAAACAAAGAAGTCATCTATTATTTCTATCTAACCCCTACAGTGAATTTACTACTAACAAGTTCAATTCTAATCTATAAAAAAACAATAGTAAGTTTGACAATGCAATGTACTGTCTTTTTCTTTGTTTTTATTTTGAAATAGTAGTTTATTTTGGTCGCCAACATTTTTCCATCGCATAGTCTGCGATGGAAAAATGGAGTTTTTGCTAAGAGAACGCAAAAACTCCTTGCTACGGCGATTTCTTGACCAGTGTAATGCTGGAAAGTCTTAAAAAGTTGTAGCTATTCTCTGTGTTATGTTGGAAAGCCTTAAAAAGTTGTAGCAATGCGATGTGTTACGCTAGAAAGTCCTATTCAAAGCTATTTTTCTTACATTGCATATGTTATTATTTTTACTAGAAAATAAATTCATAAAATGGCAAGCAAATCATTGTTTCAATTTTATTCACTTTTTATATTTCGTTGTTATGGTGATTAAGCAACTCACTGTAGTGATTTTATTTAATCTCACTGTTTACACTCAAAAACTGTTTACACGGTAGACCTCTGCGGCTTTCAAGCGTTTCCCATAGATAGATTTGGGGTTTTCATTAGTAATGATTTATAATTAGGTTAAAACTGTATTCCAATAAATAAATAATACAGTATCATTACAACATAATATGTTATGTTATCTGTCATATTGAGATGGGGAAAATGGTAAAGAGTTCTTTAAAATTTTATTTTGTCCCTGCATGGGATTCGAACCCGCATTGGACGGGTTCAAATGGCAGCTATGACAACACCTTACACACTGGACCAATTGAACTCGTACAACAGATCCTTTTTTTACCACCTAAGAAGTACCCCCTCATTTTGACGGGCTAGTAAGTTCACATATATAAGTAGTAACATACATAACTAAATAATTTTAATTTATTGTAACAAACAATGAACATTTATTTTAAAAAAAATATGTTTTGAGAAACTACCTCTGGCATGTGAAGTCAGAAACGAAGAAACTGAAAATTTAAAGAAGCGGATCTTTGAAGCATTTCTTATAAGAAATTTGTTTGTAACAATAAATTAAATAATTGGAATGATGCCAGTGAACCAAACCATGAATGAACATACGTACTGTAGTGAGTGACCATACTTGGGCTTAATTGATAGCAATAAGCAATTGGTAACGAAAGAACAGATGACAGCTGTTGAGCGTTGTTATTTGTGTAAAGTAAAAATGCGAACATTAAAAAAAACAACAAAAACAGAAATAAAAACATCAAACTCAAACTACGATATATTATCTAAGTTGTGTGTAATTATCAATTAGTTAGTATATGTCTATTTGCACATGCCCATATTATATGTGTTTATCCCTATTAAAATATTAGTATAGGTTCACTAGTATGTACAGTATATGTCCATTAGTATGTGTGTAGTATATTTATCAGTCGAGGAAAAATTAATATAAAATGTTATTATTTTCTAGAAATGTCTGTTACAAAAAATATGATACAAAACATTACAAATAAAAAAATCCAAATAAAATCAAACAATCTATAGTATTTTCACTGAGATCATTCAGAATGTATTTCCATAATTTTAAATGTTAAATTTCATGTAATACCAAAAATTGATAACAAAAATAGAAGTGTTGATTGCTAAAAAAAAATCTTTATTCTGCGTATCCCTGTACATGTGAAAAACGTTAATTATTACACTGCAAATATGGTCATGTTACATAGGCGGAGCCCAGTATATTGAGGTTATTTCAGCAATACACCCAGATCCTAGCACGTTGTATGACTGCAGATAAAAACCATGCCAATAAGACTTACATGACTGCAGATAAAAACCTTGCCAATACAACAGCACGACAATCATCAAATCCTACTTAAAACTACGTTAAAAAATTACTACAGAAAAATAATCCAACTACTGTATAAAATACCCCTCAACATGTATGGTTTATTTGACATCATAACATGAAAGTTTTCTAGGTATCTTATTTATGTGTATAGAACAACATATTTAACCAAAAGCCTTTCTATCCACGAAAAAGCCCAACATCCACATATAAGCTACAACCACATCCTTAGGCAGTAGAGGTAGGCCCACTCTACTAAATTCTAAAATACACAGTGGTCCAAGGAAAGGGCTGTAAATGTCGAGATTTATAGTAAAGCACCCGAGGATTGCGAGAAAACGAGTCGCCCAACTGCAGTAGTGTAAACGCGTAAATTTTCACGCCTCTAAACAGATAGTTTGGCTAGTATCCAAAATTTTAGGTGTGTGTTTGGTGCACACGAGTAAATTCAATCGTCAGCTTGACACAAAATCAAGGTCGCTTTTTTTTTAGCATATCTTTTTTTTTGTCTCGATTTCGATCAAAATGCACCAAATGTACCGTAATTTTCATTTTTATCCCCAACAAAAACTATCATTGAAAATTTGTCATTATATCTGGAAGACATCTTCAAATGACAGTTATGTTAATGAAAAATCACAATAATTAATCTTACCAGCTTAATTGATTTAACAATTAGTTTTCAACTCGTAATATAAACCTCATCAACATGACAAATGATTTTTAAAAACAAAATTTATATTAATCTGTGAAAGTCTATTTTTATTCTGCAATGAGTTAGACCTAATTAGATGTCTTTCTGCGTTGTGTAATATTTCACAAAACTATTTATCAACAGCTGTAAACAGACTTTTGTTACAGTCCATGTTATGTTACAGTTGATGTCAATGTCATGTCACAAAAGATATACTGTACATATTAACTTAAGTGTTTCAATTTGATTAAACATGATAACACTCATTTGAATATGAAAATCATGTCGCATTACAGCAATTGTCATATCACAAAAATATTACGTACTAGTTTTGATTACTACTCTATTTATCTTTTCTATACTAAAATATTTATCTTTTGAGTTAGTTGTCCAAAAATAAAATGTAATACTATGCATATTTGTGAATAGAATAAAAGTTTTTAAAGTTAAATTTGAAAATTTCACAAATTGTTTGTAACTTACGAGAGTTAATTATCTTAGGTGGGTATTTACGGTTTAGGCGATGCATCGACAGCAAATATTAATTCTTATTTTTGGCATAACGAGTTGTCAACTTTTTATACCTGCTTTACTTACAATTTTTATACACGTTAGCTTCACTTGAGACTTTGTGACTGTGTGAGTGAGTTGGAAATTGAATACTGCCATTTACAGAACGTTTATGATAATATACTGTATAGATAGTTCAATGGGCAAAAAAGCGCGTGAAGTGAAAACCGCATAAGTCCAATCTAACAAAAAATTACACAAATCGATTAACAAATTGCAAAAATCGAAAATGGAGTTACTCGCAACTTGCATAAATCAAAGATCCCATAAATCTAAATTCGCATAAAGCGAACCTATATAATATATAAAGCATATTCTTAAAAAATCATTTTGAATGTACCGTACTTGTAAAATTCGTTTAACAACTTCGTTTATATAACTATTTAAAAATTTTAAACACTTAAGTTTTATAAATTTTTTAACCATTATTTTTACTAAAACGTTTATTTAGTTATATAATACTAGAAGTTGTGTCAGCGATTCCGTCTGTGTTAAAAGCCTTTTTTTTCCCAGACCTGTCACGTTCCACCTCTTTGCTCCCCCTCTACATTATTTGGTGTGTTGATAAGTAGCCTATGATAGATGGGAAGAACCAAGCTATACACAAAAAAACACCTTTCGAAATCAGTTCAGTGGTTCTGGAGTTATAAACAGACAAACAGAATGACAGACAGGCAGATGGCAAACGATGTATTTTATAATATAATTACCCAGGTTTCAAATTTGTCATTCAATCATCAGATGACTATTGGATGGTGGTTATCACGATTTGTTTGTAATTTTTAATCATTAAAATTTCAATAATTTAATTTAGCAACTAAATGGGGTTTAACCGATTATTGATTCTGTAATCATTAAACACGTGAGTATGTTCATACATCACCTAGAACAATTTATTATATGATATTTCCAGTTTCCTCACTGATGTTAAGCTTTGCCTTTAGGTCTGGAATAAAGAAGCAATTTTTACTGCATTCATAAATTGTTTAGACACTCAGGTAATTGAGAAATTCCGTGAGATTACTCCAAGTGTAATAACTGCCAGAATTACGTTGACGTTTATGTTTCAACGTACAAGCGTAAAGAGACCACTTTCTTATACCATACTTCAAAAAATCAATTCAGGTTTTTGCTTAAGTAAAAAAAAAAAAAAGAACCAACCCAAATATAAATGGAAATGAATCACCAAATTCAAATCTGATGGGTTTCCAAACGTGAAATATCGTGATATCGAGAAAAACTGAATGGTGAAGCGGAGACGGAAGCGAAAATATCGATTGGTGAAGATGGCAGACAGGCTGGGAAATTTTCATCTCAGAAGTCATTGAACCCGCAACACCCACATGTTGGTCATCATCATCATATTTTCCAAAAAAATAAAAAGCATCAAAAAACAAACAAACAAAACCGTGGATTGCTGGCCTTGCAATCCAGACAACAATTCAAGTTCAAACTTGGAAAACATATCAAATTCCAAATACCCTAGAGAGTGGGGTTTGATATTTTACGATCTTCCAGCAGCAGCTACAGCAAAATTCGTCTCTCGACGCTATAAACTCATTTAAAACTTATAGATTTTTTAAAAGAAATAAACCTAAAAAGAAGAGTACTCTTTACGTACTAGCATCTTAGTTATTCCTGCCACGCGTCCCCCAAGTTTTATAACCCATAAAATCAAGACGAGGTGTCGTAAAGTTTTGATCCAAATACAATGATGCAGGCAGTTACCACCTGAGAATTTCTCGATAACTAGAGAGAGCTTCCATCGATCACTACATGTTACACGTTAAAAACCTATTTCGTTTCATTCGGAGCTTTATCTCGCTAATTGCACACCGTTATTTGCAAGGCCACTCTTATTGAGTTACAAACTGTACATCTACTTGGACATTAGAAACTGGTTACAAATTTCATCAACAAATCGTACATTTTAAATAAATTTAAGGGAATGTTCGAACTTGCACTTCTCTTTAGCACAATATTAAACTACGTTAACGACTACTTTACATAATGAAAATCAAAAAACCTGTACAGACAGCTCACTCACAACGAGTTACAAATTGTCCACATGGACATACTAAACTCGTCGCTAACGGTATTAACAAATTTTAGATTTTAATTAAACTCAACTATGCCACTTTGGAAATTGCATTTTTCTTAATATCAAACTTTGTTAACGACTACTTTACCTAGTCAAAATAAAAAAAAAATGCATACAGTGTCACTCATTTCGTTTTCTTGGTGTCATGGGAGAAATGCATAGTCACTAATTTATGACACACATGTTACCATGTGTATATTTTTATCAACTTTTTAATAAACTTTTTTGTGATATAATATACTACTGTTTTCGATTTTGCTCATCCTTTTTTTGTACTGATTCCTGTTAAACCACGGCATTTAAACATATATACAAATAAAATGAATAATCCTAGTTCCTGGTTCAACCCTAGTTGTACCAGTTAAATGTTTACTATTGATATTAGCATTGAAGCACTTGTATTGTGATAACCGCAGTATGTACAGTATGGAAGATATGTGTTTAAAAATCTATTTATTATCAGGAAACTGTTTCATTAATTATAATCCTTTCCTACTGTACAGTAGCCGTGGTGAGACATTATGTAACACGAAAACCAGAAAGTCTAGAAAGTTGAATTTTGGCGGGTGGTTAGTTTGTACTCAAAACGGTTACCTACACATTTGCGACACGAATGTGTCCTTGGGGATATGGGACAAGTCGTTTTCATGCGATCATGAAGCATGAAAATTGCACTGCCTCTATCTCTGCTTGATTTTCAGTGAGTGCGAGTGGAACAATGCATGCTCACAATGAACAATGCATGCTCACCTATGAACAATTGCATGCTATGAACAATTTCACCTATGAACAATTTCACCTATGAACAATTTCACCATTGCATGAACAATGCATGCTCAGGAACAATGCATGCTCACAACAACAATATGCATGCTCACCACTAGCCTCTACCCCACCTTTTGCAGTGAGTGTTATATTTAATTTGTAAACTAACCTGAGGTGCTTTGCACGTGAAATTATCGAAATACTGAAAAAAAAAAAATAAATGAATAAATAAAACAAAAAAATAAATAAATAAATAAATAAATAAAAAATAAAAAAAAGGATCCTCGTTGGGATTCGAATTAACAACCTTCAGGTTGAGAGGCAGCTATGCTAGCCAATGGACCACAGGAGCAAGTTTAAAAAAGCCTTTTTATCAAGTTTTTAAATGTATTGTTTAGCACCCCACCCCCATTGGAACCGACCATGGGGGGCTAAAAACCTAAACATAGACACCCCAGGACATAGGGGAGTAACCCTGTCAAATTTGGTTCCAATCGGTCCAGCAGCCTCATGGGTGCGCACAAACTAATCGGCCATCTTTATAATATAGTATAGTGAATGCAAAGTGTGTTACATTTATTAAATGTTGAATACAAAATGAAAACAAAATGCTCTTTCTTCATTTTTGATGAGCTATTTACTAGTAAAGTAGTAATATGTTTTTCAAATATATGTCAATTTACAGTGAAGCAGTCACTATTTACTAGAGCTACTATAATAAAAATAACATTAAGCCATATTTACACGATGTTAGTCATGGTGATAATTGCTGTCATGAAAGCGACTATAGCCATAATTATTATTGTGTAAATGAGGCTTAATGTCAATATTAATTTTCAATCTTTTCTAAAATTAAAACATATTTCAATAATACATATTAGTAATACTATTCTACACTTATAAAGTCTCATTTTTACGATGATAATTGTGGTGATAGTTGCTTTTCATGACAGCAACTATCGTCAAAACTATCATGTGTAAAGCCCGATTCCCACTATCGGAGTAACGCGGTGTTTTAGCTCGAGATTTCTATTGGTTACACTAAAAATCTCGAGCCAAAACGCCGCGTTACCGCGATAATGAGAATCAGGCTTAGTAAGATGTTAATCTACCATTTATAAGGCGTTGCGAGTAACAGTGCCTAATACATTATTACTAGAAACCAACACATTTCTTAACTAACAGTACCATACTCTCTAAATTGGAGCCAGTTAACAGCTCAAGGTCAGTTACAATAACGTAATAACTTAATAAATAAATAAAAAAACAGGCAAGACACGATTATGTACAACCTACACGAGACTGGAAAGTTGTGGTAATATACTGTAGGTATTAAACACACTAGTTAAAATCGCTCAATTCATGTCTTTCACTTACAGTAACAAAATCAATACCGAGACCGGTAGCATAGGTTTTGTCTTTAATCTTTGCAAGTCTTTAAGTGCAAGAGAAACAACTATTTTTTTCTCTTTTCATTGGACAAGTTTACAAACGTTACTTTACGTTGATACTACAGTAGACTTGCTAATCCGTACCTCAGTTACCTGGCCTCCTGCTGTGACGTAAAAAGGTGGACTTACAGCCCTGAAATTAGTAAATGTGACAATATACATCTACAGTAATACCATAATACAGTAGATAGTACGCACTGATGATAATTTGTTACCGATATCATATTTTTGTCTCTTTGTTTAGTTGTTTTTTTTTTTAAATACTAGCTTACGTACAGTAGACTTAAAAAAGTTAACGTTTGGTAGGCACTCTCAGTAATCCGAAACTCAATCTGGTCTCTGTGCAAGGAATAACCGGATCAGCAAGAGTCTACTGTACTTATAAAAATGTTAACTCAGCAAAAATTTAACTTACACGTTGAGTGGACATGATAAATACAACGTTCATATGATCACATCAGATGGCATGTCAGATCAAACAAAATGTCACACAATCAAGACACTATTCTAGCTGTAGGCCAAGTACTGTAGTTGCACCACAAAGCAATAACAGAACTAGTATAGTGATGTAGTGTTATTTTAAACACATTATCACTACGACAGTATAATAGTACCATTAGTCTACTAGAATGTAAACAACAATAGTACAGAGAGTTCGAAACCACGAGATTGTTGTACCATAACTTTTCATGGCACTTCATCACTACTAGTCCTAAAGTATAATTCACAATAGAAGACTTGCCCGGAATAACGTTGTGTGTTACAAAAATTTAATATTGAGATTATTATGGAAAACTGTGCCTCATATACTGTATAGGCCTAGCTAATGAGACAAACTCATACCTACCTAAACATACATATATCACTTCGAAATTGGGCACCAAATATGTGACAATCAATGTGTTGCTGAATACTTCTTTTATCATTTACTCAAAACTATGAATTGTTACATGCAACGTTATTCCGGACAAACCTTCAATTTACGAATAATATTCGTGCTTTTTTTCAAAACAGCCTAATGTGCATAATTTGAATTGCAAACGTTGTCATTAGTGTGGTATGTACGCTCGATACGTGAATAGCCAATTGATGATGACATTAAGTCATCATTAACGTTAATTCATAATTCATGAATAACGTTAATTTTTCATTTTATCATGCTAATGGAGTAATGGTAATTCGTGTCGAATAATTAGATGATCTGAAAACTCGTATTCAACGTTAACTTGATATTTAGATTTGTAACAAATAATATATTAATTTGTATTTCTTTCAAACACAATTATCACTATTCGTTTTACGTTTTTAAATTAGTCATAATTTTGATATTTACAAATTAAATGTCACTATTTTAGAAAGGAGTAAAAACTCGTATTCAGAAGGAGGGGTAGTAGATTATACATGTCGTTCGATACGATATTCACTTTATTTACCCTCCAAAAAAATTAAATAAATGGTGAAAAAGTTTATTTTATATACATTACTTTTATTATGAAAACCTATGTTCACATAGTAACATTCATTTCTCGAAATAGAAAAACAAACAAAAGCGACGTTAAATGAAAGTGTTTACAAAATACATTTTCAATAGTATTATGATCAGGTTTATAATCACGCAAAACCAATTTATAATGCGATTGTAATTCGATTGATTTAACCTTTTATAACTCGAATTTCAAACCACTTCAAACAAAACAAAACTACACACGCTATGTGAGTGGAGTCTCCACGCTATGTCTCAAATTCTAACCGGTTTAAATTTGTTTAACCTAAGGAAAACTAGCGCTAGTGACGTCACACAAAATCCGGTTTAAATTTGAACATCTCTTTATTAATACGAAAAATTAATATTTCCAATAGCATCATGACCAAGTTTATAAACACGCAACACCAATTTCTAACGCAAGTCAATTGATTTAACCTTTTTATAACTCTAATTTCAAAACACTTCAAACCAAACAATAACACTATATGAGTGGTTTTCAAATTCAAACCGGATTTCGTTTGATGCAAGAAAGATTAGGGCTATCAAAACAAAAATCATCATATAAACATCAGAACAAAAATCCGGTTCAAATTTGAACGCCTCGTTTATTGAAAACTCTATAACGTGTATATTAGTAAACAAAAATAATATTTACAAAAAAAAAATGTTATACGAATCAATACATATATGTCACGCGAGCCACTTCACTCTTATATTACAAAAAAAAAATCCATTTCTCCATAAAAGCAATTCACTGCTGAACCCCTCCAAAAAAAATTCAACATAGGATTTTCCTATATCATCATATAAACTCACCTGCAAAACAGAGGCTACGAGGAGAGCAGCGGCTGCTTTGTAAGGCAACTTGGAGGTACGGCTCGTTTTTTCGACCGTCATCGTGTTGTTTTGTTTTGTTTTTCTTTAGATGAAAATAATATTCGGACGCCGACCGAAGCCGAGTCCGAATATTGTCTGTCACGCCAATTCACTCAGCGTTGTTTTATCTATTACTACCAATGGAAGCATTAACGATGTGGACGTTGTTGTTGTCGTAATCGTAGTTGATATTCTCTTCCAGAGCGTTGGTGATCCCATCTACCTTGGCTCTGTAACTCTTTCATCTGTGCTACAAGATTCTGTACCTCCGCTATGCGCTGGGGTTGAATCGTATACGATATTAAAATATCGATTATGTGAAAAAAATATCGATGTTTTGAATATCGAATTGAACAAATTTTAAATCGAGTGTTTTATAAAATATCGGTTAACAGTTAAACTAAAAAATCTACAGTATTTTCATTCATTTACCAAAATAAAAATTTCTCGCTACTGCTCGGTAAGTATTGATTAATTATTAACAATAGTATCGAGCGTTTTTTCTTACGTGTCGAAGCTTTTGAGACATCGATATAATCGAGTATCGAGTAGCTAGCAATAGCGCGATCTGAGCTGTTCAGCTTTTTCGAAAAATGAAATTTACAATAAAAAATAACAATTTTTATCTTACTGTTGTTTTGTTGCTGTTTGTATTCCAGGTTGTTACTCAAATAACCAAGAATGCCCAACAAAAATACAAGTATAAACAAACATTTATTTATTGATTTCATCTCGTACGAGATAATCATCCTGAAAACACCAACCCATAGCAGAGCAATGATTAATTATTACATGACATGATTAACTACATAAAAAAGTAGTTAATCAGTAAAGAAAACAAAAGTGATTGTCATTAAAAAAAACTCAAATTAATTTTTTTTTCTACTCATTTATTATCAGTAAAACATTCTGTAAAATTGAAAAAATAAGTTTTTATTTTACCGCTGAAATACTTGTACAAAAGAATTTACCGCTGAAAGTTTTTATTTTACTAGCTAATCAGTAAGTTAAAAATAGAATAACAGGAGCAGACATAATTGTAATAAAATAAAATGCAATTTTAATTTGTTTCTACTAACCTATCATCAGTAAAACGTTTTTTTTTTAAATTTTTTTTTTATTGACTACTTTTATATAAGCTTTATCTTAGTTTCACTTGTGAGTGACTTTGTGAGTGAGTGCGTGAGCTGGGCATTAAACGTACACAGTACTTGCAACGACAGACGACGTTTTATGATAATATAAATAAACCGAAATAAAGTGTAAACCATATAAATCGAAATCCACATTAGACCAATAAACAAAAAATCGCACAACTCGAATCAAAAATTGCAGAAATCGAATATCAAGCAACTTAAAAATCGCTTAAACCTAAATTGGCATAAAGCTAAACTTAAAACTAGGATACGCATGCATAAAGCGTATTCTTAAAAAGCATTTCTAGTGTACTTGCTTCATAATTTTTTTAGCCAGAATTCAGATCATTTTTTAGAAAAAGAAAGATACGAAAGTCAAACACATTTTACTTGTTATTAATAGCAACGTTTCTATGACATTTGTCATTATACGTATATAATTAGTTACGGTAATGAGCTAGTAATTTCTGTCAATTGTCACTTTTCAAAAGTCATTAAATCAATGGAATTGACTTTAATTAATCTATTAGTGTGTGTGTGTGTGTGTGTGTGTGTGTGTGTGTGTGTGTGTGTGTGTGTGTGTGTGTGTGTGTGTGTGTATGTATGTGTATGTGTTCGAATCGTCACAAAGTGAAAGTTTGTGTTAATTAATTTATGAAATTATTTGAAAGTCTACTTAAGGGTTACAAACAATTTATATGTGATATCTTAATTAACAACTAAAAAGTTTTAAAAAAAACCAATTCATTGAAAGGTGTCATATTCTACTCATCTACTTTGTGTGCTAAGGTAAGCTGCCAACCGCACAAGCATGCAATGCTGTGAAGCTCCACATGTCGCAAAAAGAAAACCAGAAAAAGTAATGCAGAAAAGCCTGAATCATCGGTAGTTTCCCCTAACAGGTGAATTCAGAGAATTCGCACGACGTCAATGTGGGGGTTGATTTAACACAACGCAATCATTCTCATTTATAATAAATTTGCGTTTGTGAATATACTACGTTACTCCCCTTCCAGTCCTACTCTGATAAACGTTCGTGACTTACGACTCACGTTCCACAGCTTTTTTTAATTTTTATCAGAAAGACAAATTAAATAAAAGAGAACGATTACACCTCTATTTTGAGCAAAAAATTATTTTATTTTAAAAATAATATTTTAGTTTAGTTTAGAAATGACTTTTTATAACATCTAGTGTACAAAGTGCTGGCAAACGGTGTTCTGTTTTTTTAATCATTTGCTTATTTCTTTGTTTTTATTTGTTTGTATTACAACCTTTTATTGAACTTGGCTGGATGTTAAAAATAGTTAAAATCTTCAAGATCGTTTTTACCCACGTTACCTGCATCATAAACTTGAAACTTGATAAACATATTATTCTTGCGTAATAATTTGATCTATCAAATTTGGAGACATCGATCCAGGTCTACGATTTTCAGTTTAGGAAATTGTACCAATAAAGTTGGTGCAATATTTTCAAGGACAACCGTCCGTTCTTGTTTTTGGTTAATCTCGACAAATTGTTTTTTTAACAGTGTTTTTTTTTAACACTGAGTTTACACTCACTTTTTTTAAATTATTTTTATACGTTTTGAAGTTGTTTTAGATAGAAAATCTTATTTTTTACTTCTATAGCTGATAACCAGTCATCGGGTGCTTGTAAAAAAAAAGTTAATCTGTTTATTTAAAATTTTAATTTTTATATATAATTTGTTAAACTTAGCCTATGCAGAGCATTATACTGTACAGACACACCACACCACACACAGATGTAAAACTATATAATGCACTTGTTGTTTTTTCATATAAGCTCATATATATTTCGTAGACAACAAGTTATCTCACCTTCCCCTTTGGGGTAAGATATAGATTTAAATTCAGACCCAATAACACCAAACTTCTAAACACCAAACTTCTGATATTCTTAACTCCAATTCCTGAAATAACTTAACCCGATCCTATCAACCGATTCTTTCTAGCATTCTTGAACTTATAATATCCACCCGTATCTATCCCCATAAATTTAAAATTGCTTCCATTTTTCCTAAATATAAAGGTGGTCCCATAAACCAACTCTCATCTTTTCGCCCAATAGCCTCTTTTGGATTTCTAACCAAAGTAGTTGATAAAATACTATTCTCAGAAATCAATAAATTGATTCAAACCACTTGCCACCCCCGAACTTATGGCATTTCTGGCAAATCCTGTATAGATCTTCTCATCTCTCTATATATATATATTTTGCAAGATTATAATCCAAAATTTTATGGCCACTATATTCTCCAGACCGATTTTTCCAAAGCTTTCGACACTCTTAGACGATCCTCTGTAATCCAAGCTTGCATCCTCCTGGGTATCTCTTCCAACACAATTCACATTTTAAATACTTATTTCGAAAATCGCTCCTTCCAAATTGGCAATTTAAATCATACAAAAACCATATCTTCAAACGGAATTGTCCAAGGCTCCCCCAATGCCTCCCTCTTTTTTTCTCTTGTTATTAATCAAATTCACGATCTAAAGTTACATGGTACTGTTTTTAATTACGTCGATGACAACTTTATCATCTATAAATCCCCTAAATTTGAACCACATGTGAATGAGTTTCATATATCTCAAGACTTGAATCTTATATCGGGTTGGACTTCAAGCTTGGGCTTAAAATTGAACACTCTTAAAACCAAACAACTCCCCATACACTCTCCTCCCTCTGTTACTATTCTCCCCATCAAGATACTTGGTATTTGGTTTCACACAAATCTCTCTTTTTCTTTTCATGCTGAACATGTTACCAAATCAATCAACCGTTATATTTATTTATCAAAACGACTTAAAAATATTCTAACCCATACACAAAAACTTACCTTTCTTAAAACTAAAATTCACCCCATCATCACCTATGGCATCTTGTTGTGGGCTGATGT